>PVJA010015902.1:0-44459 GCA_004027025.1 Myocastor coypus | reverse complement strand
CTCCTTGTTGTTATCATTTTGTATGGAAGCAACCTCTGCACTTTGGTGGTGTTATGCTGTGTCTATGGGCGTTTGGTCTGGAGACTCCAAGGTGGTTCTTCTACAGAGGTTCCTGACTCTTGTGTTGGGGCTCTGGCTGCTAGCTTTTGTGAATCCTGGCGGATGTGGTCTGTAGGTGGAGGTGGAGCTTTGGGATTGAATAGTCTTTGTAGGCTCGTGGACCAGATCGGTTGCCAAATGAGATGTTTGATGGGTTCGGTGCTGGAGCTTGGGCTGGAGGGGTTAAAAAAAAAAGGGTGGGGGAGCAGGGGAGAGGAAGGCGGGCCAAGGATCCTGACCCAGCCGGCATGTGGGCTTGGCTACCAGCGGTGCGGTTTGGGTCGGGGCTGGAACCTCTTTTTGATGAAGTTAGCTAGGGGCTTATCAATTTTATTGAATCTTTCAAAGAACCAGCTTTTTGTTTCATTAATTGTTTGTATTGCTTTCCTTGTCTCAAGTGAATTAATTTC
This sequence comes from Myocastor coypus, assembly GCA_004027025.1. NCBI lineage: Eukaryota > Metazoa > Chordata > Mammalia > Rodentia > Myocastoridae > Myocastor > Myocastor coypus. Next base: position 43,950 of record PVJA010015902.1, on the reverse strand, counting down.
TGCTCTAATCTTTATAATTTCCTCCCATGGTTGGGCTTTGGATTTCATTTGCTCTTCCATTTTTTGGTTGGTTTAGGTCCTTCATGAGTGTATTTATGTGTTCCCATTCTGTTTTCTTAATGGGTGAGTTAAGAGCTCTAAATTTCCCTCTAAGAACTGCTTTCATTGCATCCCATAAATTCTGGTAGGTTGTGTTTGAATATTTATTAAATTCTAAATATTGTTTAATGTCTTGTTTGATTTCATCCTGTAACCCACTGGTTGTTGAGAAGAGTGTTTTTCAATTTCCATGTATTTCTGGAGTTCTTGTAGTTTCTTTTGACATTTATTGCAAGTTTCATTGCACTGTGGTCAGATAATATGTATGGGATAATTTCTCTTTTCTTGCATATACTTAACCATAACCTATGTACTAATATGTGGTCTATTTTAGAGAATGTCCCATGTGCAGCTGAAAAAAAATGTATATTCAGAAGTGGTTGGGTGGAATACTTTGTGTGTGTCCATTAATTGCAGTTGTTCCAAGTTCTGGTTGAGCTCTGCTACTTCTTTGCTAATTTTTTGTCTGCTTTAACTATCATTCTTGCATAAGGGCATGTTAAGTTCTCCTGTTAAGATTGTGGTATTGGATATTAGGTGTTTCATGTCCATTAAGGTTTATTTTATATAACTTGCTGCTCCCATGTTGGGTGCATACATACTTATGAGTGTTAATGTCTTTGTCTTGAATTTTTCCCTTAACCAGTATGTAGTGGCCTTCTTTATTTCATTTGATCAATCTTGGTTTGAAGTTCAGACTGTCTACAAGCAAGATTGCTACCGCTGCTTTTTTGCGTGTGATGGAGCATGTTTTATTGTTTTTCATCCTTTAACTTTTAGCCTATGAATTTCTTTATGTGTTAAGTGTGTTTCTTGTATACAGCATGTTGTTGGACTTTGATACCTTATCCACTCTGCCAGTCTACTTCTTTTAATTGGAGAATTGAGTCCATTTACATTGATGGTTATAATTAAAATGTATTGATTTATGTTTGCCATGACTTTACTTACTATTATTTACCTCTGTTTCTTCTGTGTTTAATTAAGGAACCTATTTGGTGGGCTTTTTCTGTTCTCATTTCTTGAGTTTGAGTCATTTTGGTCCCTCTCTAAAGTATTTGTTAGTATACTGTGTAGGGTTGGCTTTGATGTCATAAAATTCTTTAGTTCCTTGTCATGGAAGTATTTCACTTCTGCCTCATACTTAAAAGAGAGTTTTGCCAGGTATAGCAGTCTGGGCTGAAATTTGTTTTCGTAGAGAACTTAAAGCACTATGCTCCATGCTCTTATTGGCTTCATGATTTGTGAAGAGAAATCTGCCATTATTCTGATGGGTTTTTCTTTCAATGTGATCTGTTTCTTTTCTCTAGCGGCTTCTAGTATATAATTCTTCTGCTGAATTTCTGGAATCTTTATTATTATATCCCTGGGTGTGTTTTTAGTTGGGTTGATGTTATTTGGGTTTTTGTATGCTTCAGTTATCTGTATTTCTGATTGTTTTCTCAGATTTGGGTAGTTTTCTGCTATTACTTCTGCTCATATTCCTTTTATATCATTTGTGTCGACTCCTTCCTTCTCAGCAATTCTTATTAATCTCATATTGTTCATTTTTACATCATCTTGCAGATGTTGAATTATTTTTCCTGCATCCTTGTGTTTTTAAGAGATCCTATCTTACCTTTCCACTAGCTATGACAGTGTCTTCAAGATCTGAGAGTCTATCTTCACTTTCGTTCATACAGTTTTGCCAACTTGTGGCTGAATTTTTTTTTTTTTTTGTATGTCTCTTTGAAACTATTTCACGTGATCTATTTCTTTCCTATATTGCTCATTCAGGGAATCCATCATTTTTCTATTCTCCTCTAATTTTTATCAATATCTTCTTTACTAGTATTGAAGTCTCTCATTATAGTTATCCTTTCTCTCTCTAGTTCAGAGATTATTTCTGCTCTGTTCTCCCTCTCTACCTTTCTGTAGTTGTTCACCTACTGTGGATGCTATTAATTTAGAGAGGTCTCTTTAACTTCAGAGGTTATTTCTGCTCTGGTTTCTTCTATATGCTTCTGCAGTTGTTTTTCCATTTCAGGGTCTATTAATTCATGCATTTCATTTTTACTTCACATGTTATCTCTGATCTGAGCTGCTCTATACATTTCTGCACTTGTCTGTCTACCTCAGATGCTACCAATTCAGAGACTTTGCATGATTTCCATTTTCTTCCACATTAATGTCTCCTATTTTTGTTTTGGGTGGGCTCAGGACCTGAGATTGGATCTTGCTCCTTGTCTTTACCATTTTTTATAGCAGTAATCGCTGAGCTTTGGTGACTTAAGCAGTTAATGCCTATAGAAATTAGGGTCTGGATCCAAGCTAGTTCCCCTCCAAACGTGCCTGGCTGCGAGTCGGAGCTCAGGCAGCTGGCTGCCATGAGGCCCTGTCAGGACGGTGGTCAGCAGCGTGGGGATGGTTGGTGGTCTTGAGGGGCCAGTGGGTAGAGTCAGGGTTTGGGCAGTTGTTGAGTCAGGGGATGAACACCAGCTCAGAGAGTTCTTACCTGGCTGTCATGAGGCCCTGTCAGAAAGTTGGGTGGAATTAGAGCTCGGGCTGTTGGTGACTCAGGGGATGGACATGGGCTGAGGTTGTTGTATAACCCAGTCACGTTGGTGGGCAGAGTCCGAGGTGGAGCTGCGCGGCCGCTGCACAGCTGGGTCAAGATGCTGTGCCAGGCAGGTCCGAGGTGCAACTGCTGAGCTGCTGGATCAAGACTGTATGCTGGCAGCCCCGAGGTGGAGGAGTTGGGCTGCTGGATCAAGATGGTGCACAGGCAGGTCCCAGGTGAAGCCGCTACGCTGCTGGATCAAGCCATGGCTACTCTTTCTAATCGTGCTATATTTACTTTGAAATACTTTATTATTTATTTCTGGGATCTGATAAAGATTTTTAAATATGTTATCAAAATTATTCAAAAATTGCAGCGTGTTAGCTTTCTATTACTTTAAAAAATGTCTTAAAATAACCAATTTATAAAGAAAAGAGTTTTGTTTTGGTTCACTAACTCAGAGGTTCAGTCCATGGTCAATTTCTCGCAGTGACTAGCCCCGTGGAGAGGAGCTACGTTATGGCAGGTAAAGGTGGTACCCATAGGGCTCACCTGATAGCCAGGCTGTAACCAGAGAGGGAAGAAGGCACCGGGTGCTACAGTTCCCCTTAGAATACACACCAAGCCACCTGAGAATTCCTCACTAGGCTTCACCCCTGAGAGGGCCACCATATCCCAACAGCACCATCTTAGAGACCAAACCTTTAACACCAGATCTTTTAAGGCAGTGGTTCTCAACCTTCCTAATGCTGTGACCCTGCAATACAGTTCCTCAAGTTGCGGTGATCCCAAACCAAAAAATAATTTTGGTGTCTACTTCAAAACTGTAATTTTGCTGCAATTATGATTCGGAATGGCTTTAGGTGACCCCTGTGTTTTGGTCGTTCGACCCCCGCTGGGGTCGCAACCCACAGGTTGAGAACCGCTGCTTTAGAAGTAGTCAAAACCCATGCTATTATATTTGGGTTTGAACATTCTGTGATATGAATTACACCTCCATATATTTAGGAATGGCACCGCAGTTGTGTGAAAGGTTATAGCTGAGTTGTATGTGAGAGCTATTGCCTTGAACTCCCCTCTGCCATTGCTTCCCTATTCAGCCCTGCTTCGTTCATCACAGCATCCCACAGTCACTACAGCACAGCTGAAGACTCTCTGGCAGCACAGCATCTCTGCTTCCACTGCCCTAGAATGTGAACCTTACTCACACAGAGAGCAGTGTCCGGGCCCATTGTCTCGTGTGTGCCATCACTCTGGAACAGTGCCCAGCAAAATGCTTTGTGTTTAACCAGAAAGAAACAATAGGCCCTGCTATGATGCAAGTGCTGAATAATAAGCGTGCCTCATCCTTCAATTCTGCGCGTAGAATGTTTGTGCACCGTTAGCCTTCTATCATCCCGTAGGACGAGATCTGCATCGGAGTTTGGAGAGGAAATGCGTCTGTTGGTGTCTTGCTACCAAGAGACTCAGAATAAAACAGGAAGAATGTGAAATATATCTGCCATGCATTAATATAGAAACTGTAAGAGATTGTTTCTCTCATTTTCCTGTTGCTTTTTCATTATTATTATGATTTTTTTTTACCGATTTTGTAATTTGACAAACCCCTTGGAGCAGAGGTGCTAGTGCTCCGCTGAGACCATGTATTATGGATAAGAACTGTCATCTCTCTCGCATACTCCCATTTGCAGCTGCTCCTAAGACCCGCAGCTCCTGCCTGTATACTACTTTTCATTTCTCTGAGCTTAAAGAGATAGGCACAATGTAAACCTGTAAAGCCTCCCTGGCTTCATTTAGTATGCAATTCTTTTTGCTACAGTTGAGGAATGAAAAATTATTACAACACACTACTTTTGTTTAGGTGAAAAAGAAAGGATTTTAGGAGATCTTGTAGGAAGGGAAAACAGTTTCCAAAAATTTATTTTTTCATATTGAATTTCATGATTCATGTGTTTTTTTTTTTAAATTCTGGAAAGTAAATAATTCTCCTTTAGAGCACAGATCACACAAGTGAAAATGCACCTATCGTCATTCTTATTAAGGTTCTTCTTTGAAGCATTTCACTTAAGGAGGATTTTGTGTTAACTTTTAAACATATTTGCATAGCAGCTACAATCTCAGGGCATGCTTGTTAGCAGAGCGGCTTGCATACCGATATTCAAGCAGCTGTGTTCATTCTTTTAACCCAAAGTTGGAATCAACCCGAGAACCTTCCAGGTCCGGAACACATGCCGCCCAAGTGAGGATATCCCAGATACTGCCCAACAGATGAAGGCAAACTAACAGTACTCAGACATATGCAATGGATGCTACTGGCCTGGGAAAGGGAACAAACTGTGATACAATTACAAAGCAGATGAAGTCAAAATATCTTTCTCAGCAAATCAAGTCTAACAAGAGTTTATACTGTATCATTTCATTTACATCATGTTCAGGAAAGGAAAAAGTAGGAGGACAGAAACAGGTCACTGGTGGCCTGGAGCCAGAGAACAGGGTGTGCTACAGTGAGCAGGAAGGAAGGCTTAGTGGTGATGCAAATGCCTTATGTCACAATTGTGGTTACAATTTATGAGAAGTCGCTAAACCCTACATTCAAATTCTGTCAGTGTTAGGGCCAGCCAAATACCTCAATGGATCAAAGCACCTGCAAGCAGGCTCGGGATTGGAGGTACGATCCAGGAGGACCATGCAAGCCTGACCGCAAGAGTGCCCTGAGACTGGACATGATGGTGTGCACCTGTGATCCCAGCTCTTGGGAGGCTGTAAAGAGGCACATCACTGTGAGTCCAATCAATGGAGTGAGTCCCTGAGCACCCTGTAGACGCTTCCCTAAAATACAAACAAAAAAATAGGTAAATAAATAAATTCATTCTATCAGTGTTAAACCCCACTTGATCACTTAAATTTTTCAGAATTTTATCAAATTATACAGTGAACATCCAAGATAAGTAAAAGAGATAGTAACACATACATACACATCAGCTCCTGTGAGGAGCTTCAGTGTGTGGAAAGTCAAACAGATGAGTAAAAATGTCAGCTACATCACAACACACTGATAAAGGAGGACTAGGACAGTGGACAATCATTAGAGTTTTCTGAAGCTTAAACGAGATAACACGTGAGACGCTCAGCTCATATGCAGCACACAGTGAGAACTCAAAACATTGCTCTTTTACTCTAACCAAAACAAATTATTCAAACAATTGTTTGTTCTATTCATGTTTTTCTTAATTATTGTTCCCAACAGTTGATATTGGTACACAAATTCATCCACAAGTTCCTGTTTCGTAAGGTTCTGTTACTTCTATTCATTCCCTTTGTTCACCAACGTCCACTGATGATTTGCCACACATCAGACACCCTGCCGAATGTGGCAATGAGGTGGCAAACCCATCATCCTGGATTCTGCCCCTGTGCCAAGGCAGACATGTAAACAATAATTAAATACAGAAAAAGCAAATTATAAAAATGTTACAAGTTAGGCTAAAATGTTAATTGGATAAATAACAGAGAGGCATGATTTAGATGAATGTTATAGAGATATTTTCTCTAAGAAAAGCATATGAAAATTGAGAGCCATAGGACATAGCTCACAAAAAAAAATTTCCCATAGAGAGAACAGCAAAGATTCTGCAGTCCGATAAAAGTTTAATAAACTCTAGAAACTTGAACACAAAATAAAATATCATCTATTTCATTTAACTCTCACAACTACTCTGTATCAGGTGCTCAATATCATGTTCTTTTTGTAGCACATTGAACCGCATTTCAAAAATTTGCTGAAGATAAAATAGAACCAAAACTGAAGCCAAAGACAGAAATTTAGGCTTTGGCATCCACCCAGTGAATCCACCCACATTGCTATACAGTTTCTCCCTATTTTATATAACCATACAATTTAAACTAAGTCACAGGATAGTAGGATTTACTCTATGAACTAAGAAAAAAATAATCCATTGGCTATGAGAAAAATATGTCACTAAAAACAGGAATGGATTTAGGAAGAATCAAACAATCACAATAGTGAAACCAGGCTCCATGAATAAATGGCTTGTCTGGGTGCACAGGATCCAACATTTAGAAAGATTTAATTCTACAGTAGCTGCCATAAAAATACTCAAAGTCTTGAACAAGGGGACCTAAATAGCCCCAGTTTTTATGGAGCTGGTCCAAGGAGTGCTCGATGCACGAGGTCCTAATGACTTGGACTTTGAGAGCATTTGACCTCTGAGGGACTCTACATTTCCCTCACAGATATTCTTCCTTGGGCTCTGAAGAGAATAGTCATTTATTAATCTTTGAGCTAGGCAAAATTTTAGGGCTTTATGTATATGATTGAATTACCTTAAAATCACCTTAAAAAGATATGCTTATTACTAGGTTTTTTTTTTTTTTTTTTTTTTTAAGACGAAATTATGTGTCCACTAATGTGACAAAGTGGGTGCTCTTAATTCCAAATTTCTTGTTCTAGAGAAACTCTTGTCTCTGAGGTCCTAGTTTTTGTTGCCCAACCTAAATCCTTATGCCATCCTCTGCCCACTAGTGGGATCAGTGCTGTGGCTCTGTCTTGCTGTCCCTTCAAAGCCTCATGCAGACATCGGTGGGGCTTTTCTTGTGGTGGCTGGATATAAAGACTGTGAGCCAATTCATGGTGCAGTGCAAGGACTGGGGCACTAGAATTAGGGGTGTGAGTGTTGCCTACCCTAAACAGCCTGGATAAAACTTAAGGGACAGAAAGAGCTGTGGTCATCACTCGTTGCTCTGGTACCTCATGCCCACCATAGACTGTTTCTCTTGTGATACTCCACTCTGACACTTCCATGTCACTCTGCCTTGGACTGAAACCTCTGCAAATTGTAACCTAAAGAAGCCTTTCTCCTCTTTAACTATGTCAAGTGTTTTATCTCAGCAATGAGGAAAAAGTAACTAAGATCATTAGTCTCTGGAAATTGTCATCCTGCCTTCCAGTAACGTCTGTCGCCTATCCAAGTCTGACCTGGCCTCTTCTCAGGCCATAAGAAATTGTAACTTGACAACAGACTTTTGTTGATTGCTTTAAAAAATCAAGTAGTAGCATATCACAAAAAAATCTTGACAAATTATAGTTTTATTTTTAAGCTCTGAAGTTTGCATGCGCATTAGCTGAAAAAGATGCTAACACCATAAGTTTACTTGCGGGCAAATAGGTACCATTTATCTTTGTGTAGGTTACCTGTTCACTTACCCTGTGGATGCTTCAGTCCTGTTTTAGGAATCATTCCATCTTTACTTCAGAGACCAAAACATTTATTCGTAGATAAGGTGGGAAGTATTTTTTTAAAAAATTTTTCGAGTCAAGCTTTGCTTAATATCTGACAAAAGGTTGCACACTTTAGAGCAATTATCACTGTACTAAAGGCAGCAGGGGCATGGCAACTGAATTAATCCACTAAAAGCAATTCTGAAATATGTATTACACACTGTAAATCTTTTTCCACCACTCAAAAGAAAAATGTTTCTCCTTTGAAAATTTCAGAACCATAGAAACAACACGAAATAAAAACCTATAAACCAGGCTTACTATTACAATCATATTATTGAACTCAAACTTTAGTCAGAATATAGTATCAGTGTGGTTCTCCTGAGAATTTTTAGTTAACCATGCAAAGTCGAAATGGGAGCTTTAGTTACATGAAAAATCAGCCAACATGTATATAAATTACTAATGAGAATCCAAATTCCAAAATCTCTCTTTCCATGCCATTGGAAATCTCATAGTAGGAAATAGGACTTTATCACACCATGCTCAATACTAGCTGAGAATAAGGGGAAAAAAGCTATCTTTTGCTGAGCAGAATCTAATGATGCATCATTTCCTGTTTCCTGGATATTTATTGCTCAGGCATGACACACACCTAACTTCTCGTTTCTTTCAATCCTTTCTAAGAATCACAGTATCCTTCTGTCATTTCATAGATTTGTTCATTAAGAGAAAGACTCAGGTGGTTGTCAAGGACATGTTCCTGAGCGTCATTCAGACCATACAGAAGCCCTCTGCAGTGGTGAGCATGGAATTCACTTGACTCTTCTCATTTACTTGAAACTGACAGTTTCTGCCTATGGGAAACTTTTCTGGAACTTCAAGTTCTAACTTAGGCATAAATGCCCCTGGGTGATCTCAAAGGTCCACTAAGGGAAAGCTTAACCAATACAGAGGGTCTTTCTTCCCGGTTTATTTAAAATAGTGTAGAATAAAGAACTCTAGTTTTTCCTTTTTCTGTCTTCTATAAACTTTCCCTGAATGCATGAGGTGAATCAGGATGATTTGAACTTTAATCTTCAGGTATCTAAAGTGATCTTAAGGTAACATATTAAATAAGTAGGTAGAACAATCAAAAGCCATTCCATGAAGTCTGAATCAATATTGGGAGAAACATCACAATGAGATTATCAAAATATGAGGAAATTGTAAGGAGATTTGGAACCTGTGTACTAAATAGAGTGAAAAATATTAGTCAACAAACATCATTTGCTCTTTAAATGAAGATCTCTTAAAGGTGAGGAGTTTAAAGCCATCAACCAAAAGTGAATGCTATTTGATGAGTAAATTAAGAAGTGCTAATAAAAAACTAGTTTTTTTAAACTAAAGAATGCATATAATTTATGCCTAACATAGAGATTCTTCTACATAGAGATACTCCTAAAAACAAAAAGTAAGGCAAATAATTACATTGACGCCTCAGGAGCAAGCACTGTCATGAGAAAACCCAGCATACACACTTTAATTAAAAATTATTTTCACCCCTTGTCTATATTCAGTTCAAGGAAAACTACTACACAGTTAACAAAGAAGGCATGCACATAGTATATTGGACAATTTAATTAATTAAGTATGTAATTATTCATAAGCAGTACCTGTGCATTTTTCTTTTAGCAGAACTGAGGCTCTGTTCAACTTATAAAATATATCTATGCTTGTATTCTTCAGCTAAACTGAAGAAAGTGCGGACAGAGGGTGGGCTAAAAGAGGGTGTGGGAAGGCGACAAGGAGACATGGATGAAAGAGCCGAGGAGATTTATGCAGGAAAGAAGATCCAGCAGTGGTCATGAAACTATTTTTTAAGCTGTTGAAAACCATCATAAGCAAAGAAGGCCTGCTTATTTTCTGTGCTTCAGAGGTCAGAGGTTGGATTAGTGGCCAAAAGAAAGAAGAAGGAGACTTTTTAGGTCAAGCAGAGTTCACTGTGTACAATGCAATGACCCGCAGCAGAACTAGTTATCTAAAAGGCTGCAAATGCACACAGGGAATCTGCATGATCATCCATTCCATTCATGGAGCAGTCAGTGTATGTGAGGCACTGTAAAAGCCTTATCACTTCCCAAATGACAAAAATCTCAACACTCTTAGACAATGATCTCTGGTCTAATCATTTATGTTTTGTCAATTATGGTTAAATTCTACCAATCAGAATCTATTTCTGGTTTAAATGATGGAGATGCAAGCACAAAGAAAATTGTTCAGTAGTTTTCTTACTCAAAACATGGCGCACAGAATAGTAGAACCTGTAGAGCAAGTTATTAGGCCCTTCTAAAAATCCACTGAAGAAAAAGTTCTGCATGAAAGTGATTTGTGTTTACATTAAAAATTGCAAAGATCTTCCCTTCTGTGCTGGGTATCCTTTCTAAATCTTAGATTATAATAATATTAAAACATCATATGGAGAAATAAAACTACAAACAAATTGATGTTGAGTTTGAGGTGTAGATTGTAGAGTAATATATCTCTAGCACATAGATTAAGCCATTATGGATTCTGAAGGCCTTTTCATCTCAGGTTCTATATGACAATAATTATGTTGTTTACCAGAAGTGCATATTTCGTTAGTTTACCTGCTTCTGTGAGCCACAAAAGTGCTAATTTTCAGGTCATACAATAGCAAAAATATTGGGTAATTCTAGAGCCTCTTCCATGTAAAGTGATAAAATAGCATACCGATAATTAAGCTTTAGAGACAGGTGAGAGAAAGTGGTGAATTATGAATTCTTATTTAAGGTTAGGTTATTTAAATATTATCATAATTTTGAAGAAACTAATATGCAAAAGACAGCATGGGTCTGTAGAGCCTTTTATGGAATGGTACAGTAATTAATTGTTTGCACTGTGACTAAAGGTTATTATCAGAGCAGCTGCTTCTTTACAAAGCCAGTACAATTTATAGTTAAAGGGTTATCATAAAAGGAAAATAAAGGTATGTTTATTCATGATAGTGATCCTTTTAAATCAGGAATGAATTTTCTACTCTGCACGACTTCTGAGACTTTCTAAATATCTCCCCTAAAAACAAACAGCTCAATCAGGTGGACAAAATGTGAGTTTTTATAAATCTGTTTATCTACCTATCTCATTAGCTTGCTAGCTATCACAACCCAAATACTAGACATGATGTACAACTATTCAAAGTGAGAAAGAAATTTCACATCACTAAGCCCATTGCTGAGATAATACCATGAAGAAAATAATGAAGCCTCAGGAGCTAGCAAGTTAAGTTGATGATCTCTTTTTGAACAGCGTCAGCAGAACCTTCTTTACAGTTGTGCAAGTCCGAGTATTCAAGCAAATGCACACATTATTAAGAAAGAAGCAAATGTGCAGGGATTTCATCTGTGAAATACAATGGAGAGGCTTCTTGTGCTCTGAAAGAGTCATGAACCCATAACACCAGTATGTTTGAGAACTGCAGGACGTGAAGGAGGGTTGAGAGGGTCATACCAGATTGCTATGCAGCCTAAGGAGGTTTGGAAAGGCCACCAGAGACCATCTCAGTCAAAGACTGCTGTCAGTTAAATCTTGCTCTCCCCCAAGAAGGGGTCTTCCTAGATATCTCTACTGTAGTGGTCGGTACATTGTGTGAACTTGGCTGGATGTCTGGTGGTCAATACATTGCGTCAATTTGGCTGCATTGCCTGGCTGTTGCACACTGTGAACTGTGAGGGCCCAGCCCCAGAATAACTCAGCACAAAACGGGGCTAAGGAAGAATTCAGCATTTTACTTCATCAGAGGAGCTTCAGTCTTCACAGTCAGCTTGGACTTTATCTCCTGGCTTCCAGCACAGACTCTTTAGTCTCCAGATTGGATCCTTCAGCTTTCCATTGCAGATTCTTCAGTCTTCCATTGCAGACACAATGACTGACCCATTAGAGACCATTAGAGGTCATTAGAAACCATTAGAGACAGAACACTGCAGTGAGTATAAAAGCCTTGGGACTGAACCCTTCAGTTGGTAGTGTGCACATGCTCTTGACACACTTCCGCAGCTGACTCTGGGACTGGTACAGCTTGTGTTATATCTGTTCCTCTAGTAAAACCCTGATTAAAACACCTATTCTATTTTGTTAGCATTAGAATCAGCCGTGGGGAGCCTGCCATTCGGTGTGGCATAAAGATGGAATTCTGAGCAGCCAATTCTTGGTCAGTCAAGCTCCCTATGACTGGGGATCAACAAGGGACATTTTGCAAAAGAGAACAGACAGCTGCCAATTGTGTGACCACTTGTTCTAGTTGATATAATTTTGTTGTAATGGAGTCTCATCTGTTTTCATTCCTTTTATCTCTGTCTGCTTTTGCCTTTCAGTAGCAGAATCTTTTCATAACAGAGCCACAGTGTCCCGTAAACTCTGTGTTGTCATAATCTAGGCTTTTAGGCAAAAGTTTGCAGACCCTTTGCTACACTACTAAAGACTCTTGAACCTCAAAACATCTAAATATTAGGAAAATCTAATTTTTGCAGTTTCAGGGAATGACTATTCCTCATATTCTACTGTGTTCTTATTTATATTGCTGGCATTCACAAGAGGGATGTTAGGAAGAGGAGCTATAACCCCTCACCACAGATGGTAGAGCCACAACTAGCATTTCTTTCCCTCTTTCACGATGTTCTCTAAATTGTCCTCAACTTGATGATAGCCAAGATATGAGAATCTATGATAATCAGACATTTCTCAGTTCAGAGTTGCTGCCCACGCCCATTGCATTTACACCTGGGGACATAAATGTCAGAAGTCCCTCCAGGTGTTTGCCTATGCCCTTAAATAATATTACCTCCTCCTATTCATGAAGGTCACTCCTGCTTGCCAATGTTATGACATCTGTAGTCCATGAACACAGGGGCTCCAAAGTATGCTGGTAGAAGTGGCTAACTGGTAGTTCACAGACCATTTTTCCCCTAGTAAGAGAATACCTTCTTTTTGAGCCAACACCTCTATCTAAATAGAGATCACAGTTACAGAGACGGGAAGACACAATGATGGTGAGGAATGGTCACTCAGAACAACGGTAATTAGCCTCTCTCTTATTCATGGTCCCTCACTTTTAGGACACTGTAGAACTTTCTAATTTATTCTCCATGGGTGCCACCTAGAAGACTCTCTCTGAGAAAACACTTCAGCATTGTCTTGAGAATTTTTTAGGCTTTCTGCCAGTTGTGCAGCACACAGGATATAGTAACTCATTGGGTCTCACTGTCACAATGCACACTTCAAAGCAAAGTTGGCCCCTAACTGGATGCTGCTCAGTGTGAGACCTCCTGCCTCATGGATTAAGCATCAATAAACTCTTAGTGACTATACCTGACATCATGAAGGCAGCAAAAGTAATCCCATAACTGAACATGGTATATTTCTGTGAGGATGAAATGTTCATTCTTTTAGGGCCAGACTGATAGCTCAGCACAGTGGCCAAGGTTTGATCCTCAGCATGCCATGCCAGCCCTGCCTGCAGCATGTGCTGAGATGATGACAGAAGCTAGGGGCGGTGGTGTGCACCTGTAATCCCAGCACCTGGGAGACTGTAAACAGGAGAATCACTATGAATCCAGTCTACATAATGAGACTATGAACACCCTGTAGACTCTGCCCTAAATACAGGTGGAAAAAGAAGTTGATGATTCTTAGAAAAAATCCACTCAGCATGGTCAAGTCTCTCAGGTAGCTACTTGATTTTTTTGTGATTCAGTCACTTGCACTTTTATTAGCCCTCCAGTGCAGCAATAGACTCTATTCCTATGCTCACCTTGCAGTTTCTGTCAGTGGAAAAATGAGCTAAAACTGGCTGACCAAAGTGCTCATTGTGTTACACATTGTGAATAATCTCTTGTGATTAGCATGTATAATTAAAAAATATTTCCTGTTTGTGCTCTGCTTGCATATACCCATTTATAGGCCAGCCATGCTTATCCCTGCTATTTCAGTTTTTGAAATCTTATAGGCACTGCTAAGCAGAAGGCAAAACTGCCTAAGAATCTACATCTAATTTTACCTTAATTTATGTATTATTCCAGTTTCTCCTGAGAACTAAAACTAATAGAAGATGATACAGATCCAAACAGTAGAGACACAGATGCAGATGCAGATGCAGAAGAGGCTTTCTATACGAGTACTGTGGCTGAGGGGTCTGTGAACCACTATCTTCCAGATGGAGGAATGGGCAAGTGGTAAATAATATAGCTCCAACTAAAAGCCAAAGGGCTGAGGGTCAAGGAAGCCAATAGTGAGTCTCAGCTCAACTTGAATGCCAAGGACCTGAAATTCCTTTGCCATCAGGTAGGACAAAGCAATGCCCCAGTGCAAACAGTGAAAAACAGCATGCTTATTCTAGGCATCTGCTCTTGCTAGACGGTGCTTGACAAACTGGATGAAATCCACCTCCATTATTGAGGCCCATCTTGACTTAGATTGTGATTCCAGCTAACAGAAACAACTTCCCAAACACATCAGAAATACTGTTTTAAGTTGGCATGTGAAAATAATAATTGCAAGCCCTTCTCTCTACACCAAATGTGTAACTTGGTGGACTTCTGTGTTATAATTCATTTGGAGCATTGCTTTCCACCAAAAAGCCTTTCAGGATTGCCTCAAAATATAGCTGGAATGCAGCCAATATCATTTGTCATTTATTCCTATTTGGATTAAGCTGATCCATCCCTCAAAAAAAGTACAAGCTTTCCCCAATTTTCGTTGATCACACAGAAGCCTACATAGAGCTATAAATTGACATCAGGTGCAAATCACTAACAAGGAATGATGAACATGCACCCCGCCCTGTGATTGTGCTTAAGCTCAGGCCTCACTGTGCCATTCTAACCATTCAGTGGACTGGGGCTTGTTTCACTCAGCATTATACCTCAGGGTCTGTAGCGGTTTGTGTCTAGCTGTCACTCCAAAGTTTCATGCAGTAATGGGGCTGTGATCCACTGGGATTATAGATTTTAGTACTGCTGGGATTATGGGTGTGAGTTCTATGCCTAACCTGAAGCAGAGAGCCTGAATGTAATATAAGAGAGACAGAGAGACAGACTTTTTTGCCATTGTTGACGTTTAGCGGCCATGAGCTGGATGTTCTCTGCCCTCTGTCACTCTGCCTTGGAATCAGCCGAATGTGGACTGAAACCTCCAGCAACTGTGAGCTAAATAAACCTTTCCTTCCTTCATTTTGGGTGGTAGGTATTTGTCTCAGCAATTAGAGAAGAGTAACAGAGACAGTATTTGGTACTGGGAGTGGAGCCATGGCTATGGCTAAACATGACCATGTAGATTGCAAGTATTTGAGATAGGCTTATGGGAAGAGATATGAAATGTTTGGAGCGGTCTTGTACTTGCGAATAGGTGGAAGAGCGCTGGCTATTCTGTTTGGGAGATTTTGGTCACAGCTCAGACCAGAAAACTCTCTGGAAGCCTGCCTATAAAGTCTAGACGGGGGAGATTTTTTGCTGGGAAGGACTGCATTGGTTGTTGGACTCCAGATGATCTGTGTTAGGGTTTGGCCCAAAGACTGTCTGAATTTTTCCTTTGTCCAGAGATTTTGCCTAAGACTGAGATTATGCATGATGGACTGATTGAGCTTCCAAAGATATTTCAAAACAGCCAAATATTGTTGATATGGTATGGTTGTTATTGGGAGCTTTCAACCAGATTTATGTTGAAAATCAAGAGCAAAGAGCCAAACAGGGTGATTTAAAATGTGAGTTTAGCTGGAAAGGAAGCACTATAAATGCTGTGGGCTGCAAAGACAGAGCTGAGAGGATTTCTATTGCATGGAAGGACCTAGAGAATCAAAAGGATGGCCTGAAGGTATCACTGAATTTTAAGGGAGAGAGACTTTGCCTTGAGGAGACAGCCACTGAGCCTCACATTCAAGAATGGTGGCAGAGGCCACACCAGATTCCAAAATTGTGCTACCATGAAGAATTTGTTCCTCAGAATGAAGGTCAGAGTGTTCATCAATCCAGGCACTCATGCTCAACAGCCAAGAGAGAGGAAAGCCTAGCTACTGCTCTAGCTAGCAGAAGACTTTGACATCATCCACGTGGTATTGATTTTTTTTTTTTTTTTTTTTTTGTATTTTTGAGACAGGGTCTCACTATGCAGTTCAGGCTGGCCTTGAGCTCACTTTTGTAGCCCAGGCTGGTCTCGAACTCACACTGATCCTCCTGCCTCAGCCTCCCGAGTGCTGGGATTACAGGCGTGCGTCACCACACCCGGCTGTGGTATTGATTTTAGGTGCACTCAGAATGTGGGAGTTCTGAGGTTTAGAAGGCTTCCACCTCAATTTCAGAAGAAGGCTGGGAGGCCAGGCAGTGTGCCCTGAGAGGGTAATGTGTGAATCAGAGAGTGAGAAGTCAATTCAGTGGAAACCTCAGAAGTTTGGAAAAACCAGAAGCATGGTTTGTCTAAGGGAAACTGCAAAGAGGGAGCAAAATCGGCCTTAAGAGAAAAGTAATAGGAGCTATGATCAAGTGTGCAGAGCCATGTAAGGCCTTTGGATCTCACAAATCAGAGAAGACTGCTTCAGATGTTCCAGTTGGAGCTATGGCATTTAATGCTTGTCCTACTGGATTTTGGATTTGTGTTGGTACCACTATTTTGTATTCACCTGTTGTTTACAACAAGGAAGACTCTTAACCTTGAGGCTCTATCCAAAAAAAAAAAAAAGAAAAAAAAATTAAACACATCTAACATTCAAAGGTACAAGATAAGCATTGCCATTCCAAGAGGGTGGAGATTATGAGGCCCATATCCCCATTCCAGTTACCCTCCCAAAAGTATTCAAGGCCTTTTATCACAATGATATACCCATGTGTCTTAGCTGCTCTTCTCTTATTGCTGGAACAAATATCCAACATGCAAGCTTAGAGAAGGAAAGGTTTATTTAGCTCATAGTTACTGGAGGTTTTATAGTTTAAAGCAACCTTAATTACATAGCAAGACCTTGAGACACTGCTGTCCTGAGCCACAGGGTCTGGTAGAGAGAATGGAATACTGCAATGTCCAGAATGACCTGCTCCATCTGCTATGAAGCAGGATAAACTTGAGTCATCAGTAAGAAATGGAATTACTTTGAGATTGTAATATGAAGTAAAATATGAAATAAAGTGACTCAGACACATGCATGCATATATATATACATATATATACAGATGTGTATATATAAAATACATATATATAGCATGATATAGATATTTGAAATAGAAGATGGATAAGAGAGACAGAAAGAGGGAGAGAGAGAGAGTCCCTTGACTCAGTACCGTTGCATTATAAGCTTTATATGTTTTTGGCCTACCATCCCAGTTTTCAATATGTATATATAATAATTAATTTTCTAAAGTTTTAGAAGACAAATAAGTGAAATTGATGGTAGAATATCAAAAGCAGGATGGAAGGAAGAGGTGCTATTTGGAATGTACTGTGCACATGTGCTAATAATCTACAGCAAATGCAATCATTGTGTACTTCAAGCACGTACTAATGGAAGTTAAAAAACTCAAAATAATAAAGTATTGGCAGAATGTGTGTACTATCAAGATATGAAACAAAATTTCTTTAAAGGCATTTTTATAGTTTTACTCTTTCTAGTAAAGACAATGTGCAGTAGTACAAAAAATGCATTGTGTGTTGCAGTGACCTTACAGATGATGGAAAAATTCTTGCTTGCAATTAATACTGGCATAGCACAGTGTTGAGAAAAATAGTGAAATGCAAACAGTTAAATTTTTATTGGCTTTTGGTAACTTTAAATATCAAGTTGTCTTAAAATGCCATGAAAATTTGAAAGAGAGACTACAAAGAATATTTATATCTATTGACACATTTTTCTGCATTTTGATCAAAGCTCTCGCATTTTCATTTTGAAACTGCAAATTCTTTAGCTGTCCATGCCTGCATTCTTTAGTAAATTGTGCTCCCTGTAACTGAATACCTGCAGTGTGCTGTTAGCCTTATCACTTGGGGTTGGTGTACTAAGAATCCAAAGGACCACATTAAAACACTTGAATCTTGATCACCTAGCTCACCCAGTTAGATCTTTCATTATAGATACTCCTTTTTCAGCAAAGAATATTCAAAACTCTTGAGCACATAACCTTCAACAATGTTCTACATGTGAATCCAGTGCAAATGCCAGATAGTGATGGCCATGTGCCCTGTTAACCACACTTGGCAAGTGCGACCATCAGTGTATCACTGTACTCATTCATTCAAGAATCTGTCTTTCAAGTAGATGCTCAGATATTGTGTTCTGTCTGCATATTAAATGAGAAATGATATATGTGAAAGGAGATTTATTAAATAGCATGCTCATATTTTAGGTTGTCCAAGTTTCTATTCTCATACTTCCTTTCCAGGACTTTTGTGAATCAAGTTATCCAGATACCAGGCTCTATTTTCCCTGCCTCAGCTCTGTAAATTTGACTTCGTATTGAAGCACGTTACCCTTGAGCAAGTAAAGTGATAATGTGTGACAGCCTGAGATCATTGCCTTTTCAATTCAGTCTTTGTTCAATAAATGTTTTTAAAAATAGTTTATTTCTTCTGAGTAAAGTAAAAGCAACAATTCCCACTTTAGGCAACCACATGCATGGACTGTATAAACTTTGTATTATAAGGAAGACCTTGTCTAGTTTCTGTAAGCATAATATTATTTTATACATGAGTAGTTTTCATCAAGGAAGGGAAATAATATTACCTAATTATGATTATAACATAAATTAATGGCTTATACAAATGCCCCATTGTTAAATATAATGTATATAATTATTTTACCCCATTAAATGACAGACTTCAATGTAAGACATTTTACAGATTTTGTTTTAAAATAGCATACCCGAAGGTTAACAAGAGGAAAATAATTATCATCTTTATTCTAACTAGAACTGAGGCTTGTAGAAAAACAAATCATTATACCTTATTGTTCCTTTCTAACTTCCCAAAATTTAAATTAAAAAACACTTAGGCTGCTTGCCACTGAAATATGGAATATGAACAGAGCAAATCTGTAGGCCAACTTGCCACAATCCCGAGTTATGCTATAATCTTGACCGTAGGTAGGTTTGGGAAATGCACCCTCACCCTCACGGACATTTTTCCCTTGTAAATATTGACACTTCATTGCAATTATAGAACTCATCCAAGCTCCTGAATTCCATAGTACTTTCATATGCCAATGCTGTCTATAACTATAGTTGAAATAAGATGAAATTCTACAAGAAATAAAAAACGAAACAGATCAGGGTTTGAAACAACTTATCCAAGGTGTACAGATATCACAAAAGCTTCTGGTGCATCTTCAAAGCTGAGAGTATCTCTAAGCTAACAATTTACAATCACATTAACTGTATGATACCCTATTCTCTGCACTAGAAATAACTTTCAGTTTCCTTATAATCTTTAAGGTAAAATATAATAGAAATAAAATTTTTGGAAAATTTTTCTCATTATTCAGGAAAGGTCATATTTTGGACTAAGGGAAAAACCAAATTCTCTTGATTCAGGTTTTCCTTTTAAAATAAACTCTGTTATGCTGGCCAAGATTCTCTGTCCTTGGGGTACAGATCCTATTAAATCAACCCTCAACTCAGCAGAGGAAACATTTCCCTTTCATTCCTTTGTTAAAACTTCCGTCGATTGGTATTTATTGGGTAGATATTAAACTTGAAAGGAAAGGAAATCCTGGATATAAGCTACTTGCTTGGCTTTCTCCTGGACTATAATACCAGACAACCACTGAAGTAGAATCCATGGGGGAGAAGGATATTTCCCAGCTATTTCAGTTCTGTTCAATGTAATCATGAAATTCGCTGTCTTTATTGTGCACCCAGGCTTGTCCAAGCCAGTTTCCTTTTGGCTTTTTAACACTGATTTTGCTCCCAGTGAACTCTGTGCCTGATTTCCATTCCCTTGGAAATTTATGTGGACTTTGCTCCCTGTTCCTGCCTTTCGGACTCCCTTCAGTCTTGACTTGCTCTGCTAATGACTACCAAGGATCTTCACCTCAGGCATCCCGTTGCCAACATTTCCCCTTCCTGTAACTAAAAGTGGTGCCTCCATTCCAGAACATATTGCTTTCCATAATTCTTGTCACAAAACAAGTTGGATGAGAAACGAATCAGATTTCCCCATAAGGTCAACATTGATCTAACCATTCCATTTTACTTGGTTCCTGTCCAACTTACTTCATTACCAGAATCATATGAAGAACTGTGTTTGTAAAACAAGGGACCACTCTGTCTACTTACACAAACCCACCAAAGAAGCCAGAAACATTACGCATCGCTTACCTGCCTCCTTCAGTGTTGCACACATAGCTTTGCTTTGCTTTGCTTTCTTTTCTTTTCCTCTTTTTTCCTCCAGAGTATTACTTGTAGTTTTCCTATCACCTTTATCTTTACTTGGTACTTTATTTGCTTAGAGAATATTCTGATAATGTTCTGTATAGCAGATTTATTCACAATGTAGTTCAACAGTCTTTGAGATAGGAAAGTATTTTTTCTAAAGCTATGATCCATGTAATAATCATTCATTTCACAGAGAAAATTCTTTTACTCTGTGACAACCTGTAAAAAAAAATC
This sequence comes from Myocastor coypus, assembly GCA_004027025.1. Lineage (NCBI taxonomy): Eukaryota > Metazoa > Chordata > Mammalia > Rodentia > Myocastoridae > Myocastor > Myocastor coypus. The sequence continues at coordinate 23,435 of PVJA010015902.1, read as the reverse complement.
AGCTGTTGTTTTCTCCTTCAGAATAAAAACTTCATGAAGGAATGTTTTCCTTCATTATTAGTACATACCCAGTGCGTAGCCTCATCCATAACAAGCAAAATACAAAAGCTTTTTATGTAAGTGATGTATATAAGTAAATATACTTTTTATATAAGTAAAGTATATAAGGAAATATACTTTTATATAAGCAAAGTACATAAGGAAATATACTTTTCTGATACAAGTAAATCAGGGAAGACAATTAATGATAGATGAATTGAAAAGTGAAACAAAAACTGCTCTAGCCCCTGAAAAAATCCAAACTTTTTCAATAATCATTTGACTCATTTTCTTTCAACTTTTTCCACAGTTTGCTATAAGCAACAGGAAAATATACATGAAAGAACTGTTTTCCAACATTATTCAAGAGCGCATGGGCAAGGCAACATAGTATTAGAATTTAATTAAGTTAAACTCTATTGTGCTAATTAGGCTGGTGTGTAACAATAAACCATGATTCAGCAATGACATAAAGTGAGAGTATCAAAAATTATGCAACAGTTTCTGTTGCTTCTTTTTTGAAACAGGGTCTCACTATGTCATGCAGCCTGGCCTTTCACTCCTGGCGATCCTCCTGCATCAGGCTCCCCAGGGCTCGGATTACAAGTGTGTACTACTGATGACTTTTTATTTTATTATTATTATTTTATTTATTTATTTATTTATTTATTTTTGTCTTTTTGAGACAGGGTCTCAGTATGCAGTTCAGGCTGGCCTTGAGCTCACTTTTGTAGCCGAGGCTGGTCTCCAACTCACACCAATCCTCCTGCCTCAGCCTCCCGAGTGCTGGGATTACAGGCGTGCACCACCACGCCCGGCCTGATGACTTTTTAAGAGGAGAATATTTTCAGGCATTTCCCTGATAACTATTCCGACCAGGAAAGGAAAGAGAGGACTATTATTTCTATACATACTAGGTGATATATATATAGTGAGGAATTACACTTAGAATGACTGGACTATTTCAGGGTACTATAATAAAATATAAACTGGGTAGCTTGTGCCTGACAGAAATTCTTTCACAGTCCATGTGGGTGGAAAGTCTAAGACTGAAGCACAATTCATACCTAGTAGGCTCCCCTCCTGGTTTGTGCATGGAGCCATCTTGCTGAGTCATCACACAGTGGGAGAGGCAATGGGGTCTCTCTGGAGCCTCTTGTAGAGAAGAACTAGTCCTAATCTTACTGGATCTTAATTAACTAAGGAATTTATTTTACACTGGGGAGACTCAACAATGCATCCATTTTCCGTACTCTTTCCAGCCATCTAGACCATGCTGAGGGTTTGTGTTGGGGGTTTGTGGAGAATGTGTGACTTCCTATTTATTGCTTATACCAAAACTTATTCCACTTTTATTTTAAAAAAATGTTATTTAGACAAAAATTTTTGTTTACTGACTCCTGTCATTTTAATTTTTGAGTGGGCCATAGGTAACCCTTTTTCAATTGTTGGTTCCAACTTTTTAAACTTTGATTTGATATTTTGTGCTTCTTGAAACAATCCAAAATCAGATACAGTGAAGAAAATGAATAGATTTTACATTTCATATAAACTGAATGTTGTGGTTTATGTCTAGTTGCCCCTCCAAAGCCTCATGCACCCATGGGGCAGGGACTTCTAGAGTTTGAGACTTGACTCATGAGGCACCGGGATTATGTGTTTTAGTACTGATGAGATTATGGGTCAGAGTCCTGCTGGGCATTACAGGTGTTGCCTGAGGTGGATAGGCTAAAAGGCAGAGAGCCTGATGTAATACAAAGGGAGACAGAGAGACAGATGCATGTTGTTGCTCTCTGCTCCCCTGGTTATTTCCTTGCCTCTATCACCATTGTTGCTATTCCGCTGCCATGGACTGCTACTCTCTGCTACATTCTACTCAGCCTTGGAGCTGGCAGAATATGCACTAAGACTTCCAGTAACTGTGAGCTAAATAAACCTTTCCTTCCTTCATTTTTGCTGTTGGGTATTTGTCCCAGCAACGAGAGAAAAGTAACTAAGACACTGAGGATATAGCAATATAAACCAAAAAGAAATCATTTATTTATTTATTTATTTATTTATTTATTTATTTATTTATTTAGGGCAAGATGAGCCAGAGAACTACATATTATGATAACATTTAATAGTGCCACAATAAAAAGTAAATTAAAAAGAAAATTAAAACACATTAAAATGTCAAGTGCTATCAAAATCACTAATTTTAGAACATAAGCACTTTCATTTTAACAAAAATCACCATGCCTTTTCACTTATTTCCTCATTAAATCTATTGAGTCAATTGCATAGGCATATTTATTTAGCTTATAACAGAACAACTCATAATCTGTTGTTCTCTGCAAAGACTTACACATGGAGAAAGTATAGAAAAAGAAGAGTTGACTTTGCTGTTTTCTGGAAGCATTTTTCACTTTGATCAACATTCAAAGATGAGGGGCCCGGCAGGATGGCTCAGTGGTCTAAAGAGCTTGCTTAGGAAAGCTTAGGTGGCTTCAGGGACCGTGGTTTGATCCCCGGCACCACATGCTATGCCAGCCCTGCCCTCCAGGCAGGCTGAGCTGGCCATAAAAATAAATAAACAAAAGTTCTGAAACAAGAAAAAATAAAAATAAAAATAAAAAAAAACATTCAAAGATGATAGCCATTGATCAGCTCCCTCTCTCCTCTACTGCAGAGTCTCAGACAAGGTTTTAGTTCTCAGAAAACAGTGGCTTCTTTGTTAACATTGCCAGCAAGTGCTTGTTTGTAAAGTAGAACAAAGAAAAGTCTCCTAAGCAGTGTACGCATCCTGAGGCATGTTCAGGAAGATGAAACTCCACGTGGGACATCTACATGAGCCTGGTCACTCTCCTTTCATTCCACTCTAAAGACGCTGTGATAGCCTAGTACTCTTGGTCTATTTCCTCAGATGAATGACCTAACTCAAAAACCTTAATCCTCACAGGAACCTTAATGGTCAGTACATTCAAACTAAGGACAGTTTTGAGCTTAGGAGGTATAGTATCAAATATTTATTTCCTCTTTTTGTTTGAGTTAAAAGAACAGCTTAGGACGATTTTTTTATATATTCTGGATTACGTCAAAAGTCATTTAGGGGTGGGGCCCAACAGGATGTCTCAGTGGTCTAAAGCGCCAGCAGGTGGCTGCAGGGACCATGGTTTGATCCCTGGCACCACATGCTGCAGCAGCCCTGCCCTCAGGGCAGGCTGAGCCGGCCATAAAAGTAAATAAACAAACAAACAAAAGTTCTGAAACAAGAAAAATAAAGAAATAAATATTTTTTAAAGTCATTTAGGGGTCAATGGAAGTTCATTTTTGTCTTGATCTGGTGAAAGACTGACGGGTGTTAGATATCTAAAGGGATGCTGAACACAACTGACAATTGCCAGAGCATACTTTTACCTGCTTATGGAGGACCTGTACATAATGAATCTGTAGACTTTTATGAAGACACTTCTGTGACACACAAAGTGAGAGGGAAAGTAAGTGTCTTTGCTTGGCCAACCAAGAACCCAGACCATTTTTCTTACATCCACAAGACAAAGCACTGGGCAGGACAGAAGCAGTGATGGCACTTTGGGAGGAAGAGCCACACCTAGGAAACCTGAAACTTAATGGCTATAACTTGCAAGTGGTCAATCCTGGCCCTCTGGTACTGCTGGGGAGCTACCACTGGGGTGTTAGCTGGGAAATTCATTCCATCTCAGGGCCCTGAAAGCGACATTTGACCTACTGGGAGCAACTATCCTGCTAGAACATGGGTTAAGGAGTCAGGTAAGAGTCAGAAATTAAAGTAACCATCTGGATTATATATATTCTGTCATTCTTAAAATTAGACTTAATCGCAGAAATGAATATCGAGAGGTAACTGAAGTAAAATTATGTTGCTAGCCTCCGTATCGTATTAGCTATTATAGTCATTTATAAGCTAGTCATTATAAACTCTGCAATGTGAACTTCACTTACTATTCACTTACTATAAAATTCATGGGAATTCTATAAAAAGAGTAGTCTTAACCCTGTGAGAATCTGAACCCTGTGACTCATCCCATCTGGGAAAAAGGAAATGCTATGTAAAGATCTACCTTACTAAGTGAGTGATTATGAGCAAAATGAGTACCAAATAAGTCTCACATTCAAAACTTCTCCCACAGCTATGTGGTCAAAAGTAGTTCAATAAAATACCACACATATGGATTTTTAAAAAAAGAAATAAAGAGGTAATAGTGAACTTTTCATTAAAATACTCTACCACGCATAAGATAATGTACCAACTCATTTCTGTATAAAACGTGCCTCATGGAAACAGTAAAACTAGAAGAGATTATCCTGGAGCTAAAGTTTGAGTAGTAAACACAAATGAAATCAAGAATAAAAATTCCCATCTCTTGTTGCTGAAGGAATTATTGGAACAAAGAAGGCCAGGTATGAGACTGTTAGCCTGGAATAATTAGAGATGAGGAAGTTAATTAAATATCTCATAAAAAATGGGATATGTAGGTCAGAGGAGAAAACTGGCATTTCAGAAGGAAAAACTATATGAAAACAACCAAAGTTATGGGCAAGTCACCTGGAGAAGCTTCTCTGAACAAAACTTCCTCAAATGCATGGGAGGAAAAGCAAAACTAGGCTACAGATGCTTTGTGGCCATCATGGCATGTGTAGGGTTAGGGAAAGATGCCACTGAAAATGATAGGAGATTTATCAATGCTGAGTGATTTTGGAAAAATAAAGCTATGGAAGTCATCATTTTATAGAGAACTGTGAATACATTGCCTCAATATTCCCATTAGCTCTCTTCTTTCAGGTTAAATTTGCAAAGTTCTGTATAATACTGCCAGTATACATGATGCAAATCTTTATTTTTCAGAACTATTGTTTTGGCATAGCTGAGCTCAAATAGAAACTTAATTCAGGATATGAACACTTATTCCTATAGTAGTTTACAGGAAATATGCATGCTATACTGTGTTTGGCTTGACCTCAAATGTTTTCCCACAAGCAAAATATGCTGCACATGCAGAATACTTAATTGTTACAGTAAAATTTTGTCAGTAAATATATGCAGGTGGTGAGTATCTGCTCTGGTGAACTGTCTATGGACAAAGAAATTATCCACTTACTACAAATACCATATCTGATTGTACATTCCCCCAAAATAAATTAGATAGTCATATTTAGACATATTTTGCATTGAACTAGAGATTACATTGGGCAGCGCTCCTAAATTTAAAATCTGAAACGTAGCAACATTTGATATGCTAAGTGAAATCTGATGTTATGGTTTCCAGTATATAAAGCAGAAAATTTGTACAATGTTTCATTTTAAAAGTTAAAGAAGAAAAAAGAATATAAGTTATAGAGGAAGAAAAGGGAAATAAAAATGTTTTAATATCCTGGGAATTTTTAGAAGCTTCTAGACTAGAAAACATGAATTGCTGCATGTCAGGCAGCAGATAGATAATCATTTGTCAATAATTATGATCGTGGTGCATTTGCTGATTCAATTAGCAGCACTGGTAGAGAAAAAACAGACACCCTTAGATTAGTGATCTGAAGAAAAGGGTATTTTTTCCATCAAAACCTAAAATAGGGCTGTCAAGATGGCTCAGCGGTCCAAAGCACCTGCTTAGGCAAATTTAGGCAACCACAGGGACCATGGTTCAGTCCCCAGCACCACATGCTGTGCCAGTACCACTCCCAGGGCAGGCTGAGCTGGCCATAAGAATAAATAAATAATAAATAATAAATAAATAAATAAATATAAAATAATTAATATTTGAATCTTACTGAATGCGATCATGTTTGGAAATTTTACAAAACCATAAATTGTTTTATCTCTCAAGTTCCATGATGAACATTGCAGAAAGAAAAATAAATGATATGTCCTGTAAATATCTGCAAAAGAAAAACTCTTTTTTCTTAGGAATGAAATGCAGTATAAGCCTCTACATTTTCTAACAGTCGTAAAAGATTAAGTATAATTTTGAGGGCCGTAATAAAGTTTCAAAAGCACTTTTCTATAACTCAGCTAAGAAAAAATTGAATCACTGTGTCCTAATTCAGTTCTCTTTATCAGTGGCCCTTATTTTTAATATTTGAGTAACTTTTTTTCCCTGAATAACCAATATGATTTTTAATGGATGCATTTTTTAACATTTTTACTTCCACGCAGCACTATAAGGATTTTGTAAAGATTCTCACTGAATTAGTCCAGTTTGTCTCTATACAGGATCTTGTACATATTCACCCCTCAGAAATTGATGACAGCAAAATTGATCGCTAATCCTAATGAGAGTTAGGTATATTAATGTTTAAATGTATTTTCATTTAACGGTAGCACCACTAAAAATTTCAAGAAAATATGTCTATGCTCAGCTGCAATATGTACAAAAATTATAAGAATTTTAAATGATATTTTATATTTAGAATTCTGCTCAATCCTAAATTAGAGCACATATTTGAAAGTCTTGTCTTAGAAATGAAAAAATACATAATGTAACCATATATATTTTCTAGAAGAATTTCAAAAGATTAAGTGCACTTACAATACTTTTAAAAAACCAACTGACACAATAAAATATTCTCTAAAATAGATATTTGTGTTTTGTATATATGCATTAAGTGTTGCGACAGAAACTTGTACACTGGAAAAGTTTTAGCAGGAATAAAAATTTTGTTTTCAGAATAATGTTCAGTCCTATAAGTGCCATTTATTATTTAGAGATATTTCAGATGGGGGTTGAGGGAAGTTCATTGCTCACGACTATTTAGTGCACAGGGATTGGAAGAGAAGGTGTCTAATTGATGCCTTAGTCGTCATTCTATCAGTAGCCATTTCAGTCTCTGAAAGTTGCAGGAGGTATTTTTAACAACGTTCATTTTCTTTGCAGGGGATCTGCTCTAAACTAAAAGGAAAGATTCACTGTTTTTTCCTGTCTTACGTTTACTCAGGCAGAACATTACCATCTGTCCCAAGCACATACCTTGGCAGGATAATAGAAATGAAGAAAGGAGAAAGGGCCTTCTTCCTAAGCCCAGTGCTTTAAGCAAATCACTCCTGTTTTATTAAGTCCTCTCAGCTTTGCCTTGGGACCATGTTGACTTGAGTAGAACTCTTCATTGACATTTAGTGTTCATATTAGTTCATATTAAAATGCTTTAGCGATGGAGAAATCATTGATTCTTCTCCACATGACTAACCTTCTTTTGAGTTTCATCTTAATAATTGGTTTTGATAAAAATGCATGACTAGAATTATAGTACTATTTTCTGTTATTTTGGAGAACAAAAATGTATCAGGTTTTCCATCATAGCAGTCTATTTCTAATGTACCTTTGGAATTTTATGGAAGTTGTTCCCCTGACAACTACATTTTAATATTCCTTTGCAGTTTGTCCTCTGTATTTCTCTTCTTTTTTAAGGGCAAGGAAAAGAATAGAGAAAAACATTCTGAAGAATTTTTTTTTCTTTTTCCTTATAAGAGTGGCACATTAAAAAGACCCTGATTTAAATAAAGAGGAAACATATCTACCAAGATTAATTTTATTTTTAAGTAATATGCAAAAAACACAACTTACTCTGTAGGGTTTTCCCTAACAGCAATATAAAACAAAACACACTCTAAAAATATATGAAGTAAATGAAATCTGGCCTTTAAAATATTATTATACACTTGAGAAATTGCTCTAATGCTTCATTTTCTAGATAAAAGTTGAATATAGAATACTTACCTCCTCTTATTCACACTTCTTACCCACTTCTGGACATGTAGCCAGCATTACCACAGAGATTTTCGAAAGCCGCATGTCGTGTGATACAGCTCTAACATTAGTCTAGGAACCAACTGAGAAATTGGAAGGAACTAGGAATCTCAGGCTCCTTCGTTAGAGAAATAGATACATGGAAACACTTATAGAGGCCTCATTGTAATGGAGTTAAAATGATTACTTACTCTAAAAATAATAAATCATATAATCCCTCTATGTCCAAGTATGTTTAATTTTAAATGTGTCTATATATCTTACATATACTATCACCCAACCCAATTCTTTGAATAATTCTTGACCCATTGTTTTTTAATTGGTTCAATGAATAATTTTTTGACCACATAATATATGGTTCAAACATGATATAGCCATAAAAAAAGAGTGTCTTGTTTTTTATTTTAAGAATTTACATTTTAACTGAGAAGGTAGAGTATTAATTTCCATAAAACGTGATACATGTTATGAGGTAAAAATGTGCTCTGTAGATATCCATAGACAGCAAAGTCTGAATGTGTCTAGTACCCTGCACCAGTTGGAATCTGAAATACATCTATGAAAAATTACTGGAAGCCGGGCGTGGTGGCGCACGCCTGTAATCCCAGCACTTGGGAGGCTGAGGCAGGAGGATCGGTACGAGTTCGAGACCAGCCTGGGCTACCAAAGTGAGCTCAAGGCCAGCCTGAACTGCATAATGAGACCCTGTCTCAAAAAAAAAAAAAAAAAAATTACTGGAATTCTTAAAACCAAAAAATGCTAATTGCTAAACAACTATTCTTTTCTGACACCTAATGTCTTTGACAGTTTCCAAAGAAAATGTTCAAAATCCAATTACTTATCATTGTACTGATTCTTCAGGTACCCTTGTATTGAAGAAGCACAGAAGTTTAACAAGGAAAACAAAATGATAATTTCAAAATGCATTTATAATCATTAATCAATGCTTTCTGCATTTAGATGGTTCATCTTGCTTTTGCTCATTTGACTTTTCTTAAAGCAAAATTTGTGCAGATCATGGTGGCACATGCCCATAATCCCACCCGTGCCAAGGCTGGACCAGGAGTTTTACAACTTCAATTCCAACTAGGCATTTTAACAAATCATGGAGACCCTGTCTTAAAATGAAAAACAAAAACAAAAACAAAAAAACTGGATATGTAGTTCATTGTCAAGGTCCTGAGTTTGGTCTCTAGTACAGAAAAAAAGCAGTTTTTCCAGACCTTTCTGCCCAAAATATAAATATTTTATCCAAATTTAAATGTTCTTCCCCTATGGCTATATTTATGGACTCCAGAAATACTCAAATCCATGTGCAGTCTGAATATGCATAGAAGGGTCATCGTTGGCATATATTCAAAGGAAAAAAATAGAAAACAATGCATGAGGATCTGACAAACAGATGTAGATTTTTATTACTGCAATGAAAAAGATGAACTATGTCCACAATTTAGTTGGTGTGGAGGCACTGCTCCTGTTGTTCTCCTTACTGGTTTGTTTTCCTGATTGCACAGGGAAGACAGCAGAAGGCAGTTCTCAGTCATTGCAGAAATGCTTTCAGGAGCCTTCCTGGAGCTATCCATTGTTACCAAATGAATGCAAAAGAGATGATAAGAAGAAAGATGCAATAAAGTTGTATTTTTATTACATTTGTATTTGTTCCTCAAGTCTTAAATTGTTGGAAGACTCACTTTTCTTTACAGGCAACCGTATAATGGATGTGTGCTTTGCATTGTTTCTCATTGTTCACCAATCAACTAAGCTTTTCTACATATGAAACTAAAGGAGAATAAAAGGATAGTAGGCAATTTACCATTTCTGTAAGTGCTGCCAGAGTTTAAAAGAAGATATCGGTCGGTGTACATGACTGAGCCCATCGATGAGTACTGTGTGCAGCAACTCAAGGAGTTCGATGGGAAGAGCTTGGTCTCTGTGACCAAGGAAGCCCTGGAGTTGCCTGAGGATGAGGAGGAGAAGAAAAAGATGGAGGAGAGCAAAGCCAAGTTTGAGAACCTGTGCTAAGTAGAATATGGGAGAAGACTTAGTTTCCATTACCCATGTTCCACTCTTCTTTTGTGTGTAGAATGCTTACAAAAGAAAAAAAACATTCCAATTTTCAGTCATACTTTAAACATCAAGTGTTCTACTCCATAAGTCTTTAATGTCCTTTCAGCTGTGTTATACCTTTCCACTTTTACTTCTTTAGATTTCATATAAAAGGGAGACTATATGACATTTACAAATGTAGGTCTGGTTTATTTCACTTATGAGTATATGTTCAAATACATCCATTTATATATGAAGTCTTCCAGTTTGTTATTCTTTGCAGCTGAGTAATATTCCATTGTATAAAAATACCACATCTTTTAAAACCATTCTTCAAATGATGGGCATTTTGATTGTTTCCAAGATTTGGCTATTACAAATTGGGCTGCTATGAACATAGGTGCACAGATATCACCATTATATGATGATTTCAGTTCTTCTTGGAAAATTCCCAGTAGGGAGATAGCTGGATTGAATGGGATTTCCAGTTCTGGTTTTTTAAGGCACCTCCACACCTCTTTCCATAATGGTTGCACCAATCTACATTTCCACCAGCAGTGGAGAAGGATTCCTCTTTTCCCACAGCCTTTCCAGCACTTGTTGCTGGTTGATTTGTTTATAATAGCCATTCTTTCTGGGGGGAGCCAGTATCTAAGTGTTGTTTTGATTTGCATTTCACGAATGGCTAGAGATTTGGAATATTTGTTCATGTATTTATAGGCTTGCTGAATTTCTTTCTCTGAGAAGTGTGCGTTCATCTCAGTTGCCCATTTCTGGATTGGGTCGTTGAATTTTGGAAACCTAATGTTTTGTTTTGTTTTAACCTAATAGTTTTTATTTCTTTGTAGATTCTAGATAGAAGACCTTTGTCCGAATACTTCTTACTTAATATCTTTTCAAAATTTGTGGGTTGTCTTTTCACTCTGTTGGTTAATTGTCTTTGACATGCAAAAACTTCTTAGGTGGAGGAGTTCCCATTTGTTGATGCTTTCAAGTGTTAAACGTACATTTTGATTTTTGTCAATGAAATTTTTGCCTACTCCGATGTCTTCAAGATTTCTTCCCACTTTCTCTTCCAGGAGATTTAATGCTTCTCTTTTAATGTTTATATCTTTAATCCATTTTGACTTTAGCGCAAGGTGATAGACTTGGGTCAAGTTTTAGTTTTCAACATGTAGAGAGCCAGTTTTTCCAGCACTATTTGTTAAAGAGGCTATCTTTCTTCTAGTAAACATGTTTGGCTCCTTTGTCAAAGATAAGGTGGCTGAGTGTGTTTGTATTTGCTTCTGCATCTTCTAATTTATTCCACTGATCCTCAGGTTTATTTTTTGCCAATATCATGCTGATTTTATTATTGTCGCTTTGTAATATAACTTTAGGTCAGGAATTGTAATCCTTCCAGCCCTACGTTTGTTGTCCAGAATTGTCTTTGCAATTCTGGATCTTTTTTGGTTCCAAATAAATTTTAGGAATGATTTCTCCAGGTCTGTGAGGTATGTTGATGGTATTTTGATAGGAATTGCATTAAATCTATACAATGATTTAGGGAGTATGGCCATCTTCACAATGTTGGTTCTTCCTATCCAGGAGCAGGGAATATCTTTCTATTTTCTGAAATCTTCTAGGATGTCTTTTTTCAGAGTACTGTAGTTCTCATTGAAAAGGTCTTTTACTTCCTTAGGTTAATCCCTAAGTATTTCATTTTCTTCGGTGCTATTATGGAAGGTACTGCTTCTTTAATTTCTCTCTCAATGTTTTTGATATCTGTGTAGAGGAATGATACTGACTTTTGTGTGTTGACTTTGTAACCTGCCATGTTACTGAATTTGTGTATTGATTCTAGTAGCTTCTTAGTGGAGTTCGTTGGGTCTTCCAAGTAGATTATCATGTCATCTGCAAATAGTGATAGTTTTACTTCTTCTTTACCTATTCTTATTCTTTTTATTTCTCTTTCTTCTCTAATGGCTGTAGCCAATGATTCCAAAACTATATTGAATAGGAGTTGTGATAGAGAACATCCTTGTCTTGTGCCAGATTTGAGACTAAAGGACTTCAGTTTTTCCCCATTTAGAATTATGATAGCTGTTGGATGGTTGTAGATGGCTTTTATCAGGTTGAGGTAGAGGCCCTCTATTCCAATTTTCTGTAGGACTTTGAACATGAATGAGTGTTGAACTTTGTCGAAGGCCTTTTCTGCATCAATTGAGATAATCATGTGAGTTTTTGCTTTGGCTCTATTGATATAATATATTGCATTTATAGAATTGTGTATATTGAACCATCCTTGCATCGCTGAGATGAATGCTACCTGGTCATGGTGTATAATCTTCTTGATGGTTATTTGTATTCTATTGGTGAGGACTTTATTGAAGATTTTTGCATCTATGATCATCATATAAATTGGTCTGTAATTTCTTTTTTAGTTGAATCTCTCTCTGGTTTTGGTATCAGTATAATACTTGCCTCTAGGAATAATTTTGGAAGGATTGCTTCCTTTTCAATTTCACTGAAGAGTTTGAGGAGTGTTTGGATTAAGTCTTCTGTAAGTTTCTTGCAGAATTCTGTAGTGAATCAATCAGGTCCCGGACATTTCTTTGTCAGTGGGCTTTTTATTATATTTCATATTTCACTGGCTATTATTGGGTTTTGAGAGTTCTCATACATTCTTCATTGAGTTTGGGTAATTTGTACTTTTCTAGGAATCTATCCATTTCATCTGTATCTTCAGTCCTGTGAGAGTAAAGATTCTCAAAGTAGCTATTTATGATCCTCTGAATCTCTGCTGTGTCTGTAGTAATTTCACACTTTTCATTCTTGATTGCTTCTATTTGAGTCTTTTCTTTCCTCTTTTTGATGAGGTTAGCTAAGGGTCTATCAATTTTATTTAGTCTTTCAAAGAACCAACTTTTTGATTCACTAATTCTTTGTATTGTTTCTTTTATCTCAATTGAATTAATTTCTGCTCTAATCTTTATAATTTCCTCCCATGGTTGGGCTTTGGATTTCATTTGCTCTTCTATTTCTAGTAGATTGAGGTGCTCCAGGAGAGTATTTATTTGTTCCCATTCTGTTTTCTTAATGTGTGAGTTCAGAGCTCTAAATTTCCCTCTAAGAACTGCTTTCATTGTACCCCATAAATTCTGGTAGGTGTGTTTGAATTTTCATAAAATTCAAGATATTGTTTAATTTCTTGCCTAATTTCTTCTGTAACCCACTGGTTGTTGAGAAGAGTGTTGTTTAATTTCCATGTATTTCTGGAGTTCTTGTGGTTTCTTTTGTCATTTATTTTCAATTTGATTGCACTGTGGTCAGATAATATGCATGGGATTATTTCTGTTTTCTTGCATATACTTAAGCATGATCTATGTACTAATATGTGGTCTATTTTAGAAAATATCGTTTATGCAGCTGAAAAAAATTGTATTCTGAAGTAGTTGGGTGGAACACTCTGTGTATGTCTACTAATTCCATTCGTTACAAGTTCTGGTTCAGCTCTTCTACTTCTTTGCTGATTTTTTGTCTACTTGACCTATCTTTTCTGGAAAAGGGGGTGTTGAGGTCTCCTGTTAAGATTGTGATATTGGCTATTAGATTTTTCATGTTCATTAAGGTTTACCTTATATAACTTGGTGTTCCTGTGTTGGGTGCATACACATTTATGAGTGTTGCCTCTTCATCTTGAATTTTTCCCCAACCAATGTGTAGTGGCCCTCTTTATTTCATTTGATCAGTCTTGGTTTGAAGTTTAGACTGTCTGCAAACAGGATTACTACCCCTGCTTTTTTTTGAGATGGTGGATCATGTAGTATTGTTTTCCATCCTTTAACTTTAAACTTATGTGTTTCTTGATGAGTTAAGTGTGTTTCTTTTATGCAACATATTGTTGGGTTTTGCCTCCTTATCCACTCTGCCAGTCTACTTCCTTTAATTCTAGAATTGAGTCCGTTTACTTTGATGGTTATAATTGAAATGTATTGACGTATGATTCACATGACTTTTATTTACTACTGTTTATCATTTTTTCTCCTATGTTTAGTTGGTTACCTTATTTGGTGGGATCTTTCTGTTCTCATTTGTTGAATTTAGATCGTTTTTGTCCCTCTAAAATATTTGCTAGTTTAATATAATATATTAAATTTTATCTGAGCTGAAATTTGTTTCCATGGAAGACTAGAGGCACTCTGTTGTATACTCTTCTTGACTTCATGGTTTTTGAAGGGAAATCTGCCGTTATTCTTATGGGTTTTCCCTTAAATATGATCTGTTTCTTTTCTCTAGCAGCTATTAGTATACTATTCTTTTGCTGGGTTTCTGTTATCTTGACCATTATATGTCTGTATGTGTTTTTAGTTTGGTTGATGTTATTTGGAGTTTGGTATTCTTCAGTTACCTGAATGTCCAATTGTTTTCTCATATTTGGGAAGTTTTCTGCTATTACTTCTGCCCATATTCTTTTTATATCATTTGCATTGACTGCTTCTTTCTCATTGGTTCCTATTAATCTCATGTTCATTTTTGCATCAGCTTGCAGATTTTGAATTATTTTTTCCTGTATCCTAGTTGTTTTTAAGAGATCCTTTCTTACTTTTTCACTGGCTGTGACTGTGTCTTCAAGATCTGAAACTCTGTCTTCACTTTCGTTCATATAGTTTTGCCAACTTGTCAGTGAGATTTTATTTTCTTGTATGTCTCTTTGAAACTGTTTAATGGAGCCCAGCGGGATGGCTCAGTGGTCTAAGGTGCCTGGTTGGGAAAGCTTGGGCGACTTCAGGGACCGCGGTTCGATCCCCGGCACCACATGCTACGCCAGCCCTGCCCTCAGGGCGGGCTGAGCCAGCCATAGGAATGAATGAATAAACAAACAAAAGCTGTGAAACAAGAAAAAAATAAATAAAAAAGAAACTGTTTCATGTGATCTATTTCTTTCCTATATTGCTCAGTCAGGGAATCCATCATTTTTCTGTTGTCCTCTAATTTTTATCAATTTTTAAATATTATGTGTCTTTCATTATAGTTATCCTTTCTCTCTGTAGTTCTCCGATTATTTGAGCTCTGTTCTCATTACCTTTCTGCATTTGTTCCCCTACTTTAGGTGCTATTAATTTAGACATGTCTTTTTTTTTTTTTTTTTTTTTTTTTTTTTTTTTTTTTTTTTTTTTTTTTTTTTTTTTTTTTTTTTTTTTTTTTTTTTTTTTTTTTTTTTTTTTTTTTTTTTACTTCAGGTTTAACTTCTGCTCTGATTTCCTCTATATGTTTCTGCATTTATTTTCCACTTCAGATTCTATTAATTCATGCATTTCTTTTTTTATTTCAGATGTTATCTCTGATCTGAGTTGCATTATACGTTTCTGTACTTGTCTGTCTACCTCAAATTCACAGGTTTCATCTGAATGATTCCCATTTTCTTCTAAGGTAGCATCTCCTGTATTTGATTTGGGTGGGTTTGGACCCTGAGATTGCATCTTACTCCTTGTCTTTATTATTTTGTAAGGCTCTAGATTCTTTCGGCAAAAAGGCCAATAATAAAACTTCTACTGGCTTGACCCGGCAGTATAGCTTATTAGCTTTCATAACTGAAAAACCCAAGAAATGACAATAATACAGTCAAGGCAATGCCCATGGGCATTAATCTGAATACATTTTTCAGTTTCTTCTGAACTCTAAAGCCTTTTCATCTTCCTCCATAGCCTCATCATGAATATGGGCTGGTAGATTTCTTTATTTATATTCTGTCAAGTTTACAATCCAGGCAAACATAAACTATCTTCTTTCTCTGAACAGTATGACCCCTGGACATTCCATCAGCTGCAACTACAATCAGTCTCTGTTTATTAGGAATTGTACTCAGTTGTTACACAGGCAATACTTATAAGGAGTCACTAGTGCCTTTTATACTTGAAAAAAAGCCAAAAGCATGTATTCCAAAACTTACTATATAACATAAGTGGCAAGGATTGGAAAGAAATCAAACCCCATTACTTACATTTCATAAAACTGTTTGAAAAGAAAACATGATGTAAGATGGAAATAATTAATCATAAAATGATAGGTAAAGGGCTGGCAAAATAGCTCAGCAGATTAAGCTCCTGCTTTGGCAAGTGTATGGACCAGGGTTCAATCACTAGCACCCCAAGCCATTCCAGCCCAGCCCCTGGGACATACTGATCCAGCGAACGAATCAAGTATGATGGTGCACACCTGTAATTCCGGTGCTGGGGAGGCTGCAAACAGGAGGATCACTATAAGTCTGATCTGAGTAACGAGGCCCTATTCCAACTAAATAAAAACGTAAAGAAAAAAAGGTAGATTGCAAGATTGTTGAATGTTAGAAATGATATATAGCAGTCCTACATGGCAGCAAAATAGGGGTGAAACAAAATGTGTTACTTTCTATAGAGATGTACATTACTAAAAGAAATACAAATGTATTTGAACATCATTAATAAAATTATATAACTTTATTCAATATCAAATAAATTTAAAGATTAGGGAGATGAGCACATACATTAGCAGAAAGTTTCAATATATTGAAACTATCAACTGTTCCTAAATATGTCTAAAATTATACAACATCTCAATCAAAAAAACAGAAAGGATATTTTTTCCAAGGAATCTGCAAAAACTACACATAGAGAGACAAAGAACTAGCAGTTTATTTTCAAGGAAAATGTCAAGAAATGTAGATGAAAAGGTTAAAAACCAAAAGTTGTAAGACACAATTTTCTCTCTAGATTTAAGACTACTAAGATACTAAGGATATTTAGCAGCATGAATAAAGCCAGGGAAATTTATGACTAAGATGGAATATAAATTCATATGAGTAAATGAAGCTTATCAATCAACTGTTCATTAAATAACATTGAGAAATTGGCTATTTATATGGAAGTAAATTAATAAATTCCAATTTTATAAAATGGGAAATGTAAAATGATTTCATAGTAAATAATAAAAATGTATGTGATGGAAATTTTTAAACTTAAGGAGAAATTATGCTTATGGCTTTAATAGACAATATTTCCAAAAATAACTCAAACATAGTTAAAACTATTAAATTTCATAATACATTAAATTCTTTGCATATAAAAAACTGAGTAAAAAAGAAGCTCTATCACTCACTGGAGGAAGATCACTTTCAAGTCGAATGTGAAAATGTTTTAGAAACAGCATAGAAAATCTTTCTCATCTATAAGAAAAAGAAAAATAATTCAATAGAAAACCATAACATAGTCAACACTCAAAATTAAATGAAAGGCAAAAACAGAATCTACAGAAGCGGCATATTATGCACACACATTAGCATAAATTATATAATACTATGTTAGTTCTGGCTCCCATGACAAAGTACCATAGACTGACGGTCTCAACACCAGAAATTGATCCTTTCCAACTCTAGAGATAAAAATCTGAGATTAGCATGCCGTTCTGGTTAGGCTGATGAAGAGCCTCTTTTGTGTGGTCAAGTGCTAACTTCTTGCATCCTTGTATGACACAAAGAAAGAGAATGGAGAGGACAGGCAAGAGAGGAAAAAGAGAAGGAGAAGGGAAGGGAGGAGAGGGAAGGGGAGGGGAGGGGAGAGAAGAGGTTCTGCACTCCTATGTGTCTGTGTAGGTGCTAATCCCACTCTGAAAGGAATTTCATGACATAATTATGTCCCAAAGGTGCTCTATCTTTTAATACTATCACATTAGGAGTTAAGACTTGGACATACACATTCTGGCTAGAAAAAATGTTCAAATAGAAAATAGTCAAATAAGATTTAAATTTGTAAAAAATGAGTTCATATTTAGGAAAGGCACAAAAAATATTTAAAGAAATGATATAAATAATGACAGCATTTATCTTCAAGAGAAGGAAGTGAAATGCATTTGAAAATCACAGCTTAGGAAAATTCTGCCCACATGTGGTATTTTGCCTTGGTAACAGTTAACAGCTCTTTATTTCATTACTATAAATATATATTATACATAACACATTTAAACAGAAATGTGAATCAGTACTGAATTCAAAAAAATGAATGGAATTAAGATATAGTAAAAATATACAAAAGCATATCACGCTATATAAAATAAAAAACTAAAAATGCACTAGACCTTAATAAAAAATTGGAACAACTACAGGAGGGAAACATAAGGGAAATAATTTAACATATGAGTACAACTAATGATTTTCCGAATAGGACTACAAAAGTGCAGGAAACAGAAGCAAAAGTTAAGAAGGGAAGTGGAGCAAGCCTAAAGGCCTCTGCACAGCAGAGGAAGAAACAAATAAAGGGACATCCTGAAGAGCAGGATAAAATCTATGTCACCCACTCACTTAACACAAGATTAGGATTCAGAATGTATTTTAAAAACTAAAGGAACTGATCTAACTTTTTGAAAAGATGATCTCAATCGTAACACCTCAAAAGAAATACAAATTAACAGAATAAAAATACTCAAAATCACTAAGCACCTGGGAAATTAAAGTCAAAACTGTAATGATAATCTGTGTTATTCCAGTTAAACGGCCACCATTAAATACAAACATGCTGGCTTGTATGTGGATGAGTGTAAGCCTTATATACTATTGACAGAAATGTAAATTATTGCAAATGCTATATAAAATATATAGAAATTCTCAAAAAATTAAAAACAGAATTACCAAATAACACAGGTGCTTTACTCCTGTGTATTGATCCAAAAAACAATTGAGATGTGCATACAAAAACCCTATATGCATATTTATTTTATTGTTCCATAATTCACAATGGCTAAAGCATGGAAATAGCTGAGATGTCCATCAACAAAAACATAGTATACACACACACACACACACACACACACACACACACACACACAACTTAAAGGAGAGTGAAATTCTCACCTAAGCCTAATATCAAACTCTTATAATTACAGCTACTCAGAAACTGAAGGAAAAGAATTGCAAGTTAGAGACCATTCTGGACCACTTCACAAGACATTCTAGAATTAGGTAGCAAAAGTTTGTGCATGTGCCTCACTATTTTCCAGACACAGTCTCCTGTAACTCCCCAAACACACATAAGACAGAGAAGGAGGAAGAGGAGGAGGAGGAAGAAGAAGAGGAAGAGGAGGGGGAGAATGGGGAGCAGGAGGAGGAGGGGCAAAAGGAAAAGGAAGAGGAAAGGAGGAGGAACAGGAAGAGGATCAACTTCTCTTGTCAGGAAAGCAGACAAAATTGGTCTATAGCCAGTGAAATAAAGTTTGCAAGGCCCAGAAAACTTAATATCTCATATGCTATCTTAAGTGTGGAAATTAGGAGTTGACATTGAAAATAGAAAAATTAGTATGCTGCGTGTTAAAAGAATGGATGTTAGAAGAAAATGGGGTCAGTGGTAATGTATGTGTGTATGAAGATATCATAGAAGTCCCATTAATTTTCACACAATAAAAATGTGAAATGTAGATGCTGTATTCTAAATGCAGGATATTCACATGATGTCAAATGAAATAAGTCAGACACAGCAAATAAATTTCAAATGCTTTCTCTGCAGTATGAGATGCATAAATTTTGATTTTATATGGGTTGATTGTAGATTGCTAATTTCCAGAGGCCAGGGAAAGTAGAGCTGGGAAGGCAGGATGTGGAAAGCCTGGTCACTAAGGGCTCCAGAGGAGGAAGAACTCCTAGGGCGCTGGTGCGCAGTTAGGTGACCACAGGAGAAAATACGCTACATGCCACACTTTCAAAAGACTGGCCTCTGAGGGTTTTCATCGTAAAGAAACAATATGTTTGTGGAGACAGATGTTGTTCCAAGGCTCTACGTGTTATACACACACACAGACACACACATACACACACGCATGAACTAAAGCATCACACATAGTGTCTAATATGTATGATTTTGTGTATAAATTTTAAAATATATTTATACATTAGAAAGAAAAACTGTGTTTAATTTAACAGGGGTGCTAAATACTCTAAATTGGACATACTCTAATAGAGTCATGAATTAAATCATTTTTTCCTACTTTATATTTTTTTTTAAAGTAATGCAAAGTAGGATTTTTTTGTTAAAGCAAGATAATTCACTGGTCTTGCAACTAGGAAGCACAGGTTAAATCTGGGTCATTGTCTGTTTCACTAATAAAGTTCTATTGGGACACAGCCATACCCACGGGTTTGTATACTGTCCGTGGATGCTCACATACTACAGCATCAAAGCTGAGTATCTGCAGAGAACGAGTATGAACTCCAGGGCCTAAAACATCAGGCCCTTAACAAGGAATGTTCGCCAACATCTATACAGATTTTGCCATGTACATAATTCTAAATATTTTATATATTGTGTGCTATGATAATATGAGAATGTCAGCAGTTTAAATCTTACATCTTGTTAATTCTTAACATTTTTGAGAAATTATCTTATGCCCCTTCTAATGGATAATAATACCGAGACTCAGGGAATTAAATAGCTTGTACAATATCTTTTAGAATATTGACAAAAAATAGGTTACTCTAAAGCAAGACAAAATGTATTGATTTAAACTCTCACAGAAATTGACTCTATGTCTCTTTTTTTTGGATATAACTTTTTGCTGTGAGAAGAAAGAATATTGGATCAACAGCAGTATTGAAGAAGACACAAATAAATTTGAAGTGATAAATAAATGTAAATTTTGCTCAAAAATTAAAGGCAAATATTTTCTCCCAGTAATCATGCAAACACAAAGGTATGCAATATTTTATCAGTTCTTATCAGATTTAATGACAATGTGTTAGTTTATAGAAGTGATTTTATGACAGTACAAAATTCAAAAGCCCAGTAACTCTGACAATTATTTCTTTCACACAAGTCTCTTTCAGAAATTCATAGAATTCACTGGCACAAATTAAATTTTTTTGAATGAGTTAGAAGATAAAAAAGTACTCTCTGCCAGATTATTAAATGTTTTCAGAATTACATTTTGTGTTCAGATAATTCAAATATACAGGAAATGAATTAATAACACTTAGTCAAATTGTTCAAGTAATGCTTTTTGAAAAGCGTTATACTTAATATGGTGATTCATGCCCCAGTAAGAGATAATGAACAGTAAAATCAAGGATGCTGAAAAATTTGTGACATGCGCAGAGACTTCCCAAAACAAAATAGAAAGAATTTAAAAGGTAAAATGATATAGACACACCTTGTGGACAAGCTGAATCTCTGTGTCTGAAAAGAACAAAAGGTTGGAGGATGCTGACAGAAAACACACTGTGTTGAGGAGGAAGGGAACTATATTTGTTTACGAAAAGCACTTGACCATCAACTGACACTCTATCAGCCAATAATATAAACTTATTGGGTGGTCCTGGGGGGAAAATGAGTGTTAGAAATAACATACATTAATACATCAAGTAAGATGCTTGGCTTTATGACAGTAGTATTTCCCTTTGAAAACCACAATCTTTCAATTATGATTCCTGTTTTTTCAATGTTTGTGTATTACTTTACAAATAATATAAGAAATGACTGAACATTATTTTAGAAGAGAAGCATAATATTTTGAAGAGAGATGGAATGAAAGTGATGATATAGGCCAGGTTGAAGCGGTGTTTTTAAGCTTCCATATCTGTGTTATACTTTGATTTTCCTGCTATTTCCCAGCATCAATCCCCAACACGTGCTGGGAAGAGGAAAAATGAATAATGAAAGGTCGCAAGTACACCAGTTGCTTGATACTAACTGAACCACTGCTGCTATAGAAAAAGAAAGTTGGAATGTGAGAGAACCCCAGTGTACATTCTGAAGAACACTTTTAAGAATCCTCTTAAGAGTCCTGTAATGAGGGTCGCCCTCATACCAACCCCGTCTCTCATTCCTAAGGCTGAAGGATGTGAAAGCATTGTCGTTCATTCCTGCCATTCTGTCTTCTACAGGCATTCGGGAGAAAAACACACTAGCAGGCAATACAATTATTGCTGTATTTTCAATCATCATTTCTCTCTTGTGCAAATGTTATGCAGGATATACATCATTCTCCAGAACAATTCCTTTAGACAATCTTTTGTTGAAGAAAATACAATAAAGGGGGAAAATCCAGCTCAGGAACAGTAATTGCAGCAGATACTGGCTTTGAAAACCTAGAGGGTTGGTGAGTAACTCTCAGACATCAGTCATTTAGTATAGTATGGCTTTAGGATATGGCGTTATTACATTTTTTGAGTTTTGAAATTCCATGAAAAGTAAAGGGCATGCAATCAGAAGCTATACCTTTACATTTTCACCTTGATTGATTAAGTATTGTTTTCTAATCATGATGGAAAAGGTAGTATAGATGATTTACAACTATACACTTCTATTTCCATGAACCCAAGTAACTTATTGGCAATTAAAATATATTTTGGGATAATTACAGAAAGGAACAAAACTTCCATACTGCAAAAATCACTCCAGCCTAACCCTCAGGGAAGATTCCTGGTTTGCCTTCATTGCAATGGTGCACAGTGACAAAATCTGGAGTCAAGAAAGCATGGGGTGAAATGTTGAGCTGAAGCGCACTCCAGGTGTTCAAGTCTTTCTAATGATTATTTTAGAGATAAAGGAGATTTAATTAAAATGTGAAAAAAAGATTACTCAAAGCAGAAGAGGATTGCAAATAGGAGAATGAGCACATGAATTTAACTGGGTGAGTGCTACAGAGAGGGTAACACTGGAGGGAGTGTACAGTGCATCCATGGCAAACAATGTCCCACCTGATGGCAAAGCAAACGACAGCTCCGGGTCCTATTTCTAAGACTAAAGAGGTTTAGAAAAAGTATTAGTGACTATAGTCACTAAAATTATGCTTATGCATAATTTCATATTTCATGCTAAAATCTAGCATAAAATTATGCTTATACATAAACCCCAATGTATTCTAGTATTAATTTTGAAGTATACTTTATCTGGGGAATGTTTATAAATTTTGTCATTAAAATTAGATAGAAACTTTTCAATTTTATCTCAATACCTCTACTGTCACTGGATCATCATTTTTAGACTGAAGCTGTTTTCCCTACACTAGGCATATAATTGTAAATAATTCTGCAAATATACCCTCTGAGTTATCCTAAAGTGCGAATATCATGGTCCCTGGTGGAACCTTGATTGGTCCTCCTTCTTTGAAAGGAAGGTAGTATTAATAACCATCTTACAAGGCTGTTTGGAGAATTTGCATAGCACAGCACGGGTGTGACATTATGGTGCACAACAGTATTGGTTTGCAAACATTTCATTTTGGTGGAAACACTCTCAGTCAGTCAAAGTGGGGAAAAGTGGAACTGAATCTACTTAATTTAAAGTAAGATTTCATCTCTGCCTTTAAAATCGTTCCACAGGGCTGAAAACAGGAGATCACTATGAGTGTAAGCTTTGTAGTGAGACCCTGTAGCAAATACATAAATAAATAAATTAGTCCCGCAAATTTGGTTGTATGATATTGAAGAATTATTTTTTCAAAAGCATTATAGTACATAGCTGGGCGTGGTGGCTCATGCCTGTAATCCCAGCACTCGGGAGGCTGAGGCAGGAGGATCGGTGTGAGTTCGAGACCAGCCTGGGCTACAAAAGTGAGCTCAAGGCTAGCCTGAACTGCATAGCGAGACCC
>PVJA010015901.1:0-44493 GCA_004027025.1 Myocastor coypus | reverse complement strand
AAAAAAAAAAAAAAAAAAAAAAAAAAAAAAAAAAAAAAAAAAAAAAAAAAAAAAAAAAAAAAAAAAAAAAAAAAAAAAAAAAAAAAAAAAAAAAAAAAAAAAAAAAAAAAAAAAAAAAAAAAAAGAAATAAACTTAGGTTGAAACATAAACATTTAACACATACGAAGAGGATATTTGCATAATGTTTTGAACTTGACTGTATTCAATAATTGTCATCACTCTTTAAAAGTAAAAACAGCCCATAATTGGAATTACAGTTTTAGCATTCAAATTTTAAAGAGGATATCAAAGAATTTCAATAATTTGTTATACACTTTGTTACCAATGAGGACTAATATAAACAAAATATAGTAACCATCTTAGAGGAATTCAGTTCCTTTTGACTCGTGAGGGAATGCACTGTGACAAGCCATCACAATCTAAAGAGTTAAAATCTGAAAGTAGCAGTCATGGCAATCTTATATTACATTTGATGAATTAATGTCAAATCTCCTAGGTTAGTGTGTCCTTGGAAAAAAGAAATTTCAGGTTTCTTTTTCAGAAAGGTTTGCTCTAGTTCTTAAATGGAGGTGATTAATCTCATATCACAGTCCTGCCTTTTCACGGCCCTCTATCAGACACTACAATTGAATATATTTATCTCTACTCCACATTAGCTTCTGACATATATATATATATATATATATATATATATATATATATATATAATCGCCAAGTGAAACATTAGACTGAAGAGAATTTGAGAATTCCATTCTTGACTTCTACTGGGGTCATAACTAAGCCACTGGGAGAGAAGAAAAATCTCTTCAGTTTTTTAAAACTGAAAAAAGTTAAGTACTTCAAAACTTTTTGCCGGGTGTTTCCACCCTCTTTGCCTCAAACTTTGGCTGCCTTAGTGAGTGACAAGGATTACTTACATTATTGCATCTGCCACAGACCCTACAATCTGCATTGCTACTTCTTCTCTATTAAATGTAAAAACCATAGATTTCATTCTTCATTGATAAAATTTATCAGTTAAACATAAAAACTGCAAGTGTGTTTATCTCCTTCTCTTTTTATCTAGGTAATGGGTACATAACTACCATGGAGATGACATTTAATTTTATCTATTTTTCAACATTGTTTCCATAATAAATGTCTAGAAAATGATACATTTACAGTTAAGTAGCCTATATTTCCTTCTCATAAAATTTTGCTGCATTATAATATAAAGTACAATTTTTATTAGTACAGAATTTAGTATAGATATCTATCAATATTTATAATTTGTGCATGATGCAAATTTTTTTTTAATGTATAAAACTGATCTTAAAAATATATTGATTAAAACATATAATAAATCGAATCAAACTATTTGGCCAAAGTAACATTTTTGACTGTTTTTTCTGTCCTTTGGTCATGGGTGGAATTTTCCAACTCTAAACTGTATAGGGGGTGATGTTTAATAATGTAGTGACTGCTTTTGAGAGAAGTTTAACACTGACCATTAGAGCCTATGAAAATATACAAGAGAACAGGGAAACTCTGTTTGTAGTTTGCTTCTGATATTTGTGTTGGCTACATAGTGGCATCTGTCTGTAGACAGATAATGAAACTTCTACTAACCCCAGCCATCTTCCTGTGAGTCCATAATTACAAAGTTTTAATTGCATGAATGCCTGGTGGTTAGCATATTTCTGTGTTTTTAGTGTTACACTCATAAAATATGACTTCAGTGATGATTAAAAAGTGTTACCACTTGGAATTTCTACCATATCAAGTATACCTCAATGCGTGATTAGTAAAAAGAACAAAACTAGAATATGTGACTATCTAACATACAGTGTAATTTTTTTTCTTTTGGGAGTCATTTTGATAGCTGGTTGAATTGATTTTCCATAGGAAACACACAGAACTCCTTAGTTCCGTGCCCTAAATTCATATACTCCTGCTTAGAGAAGTTTAACTAAAACTCTGAGCATCTCCCTAGTTACCAACAGGGAACCCAGCAGTCAGAACTAAGTTAAGAGCACAGACCTGGCACTAACAAATTGAATTGTATGATCAGAGAATTTCATATTTACATTTTAAAAAAATTCACTACATGAAATTGGAATTGTAACTATCATCACTAATTTGGAATTAAATTACAAGGAACATACCATGGGATGTCTCCTGATAACTGATACATTATGAACATACCACTTAATTCGTTATGCTGTAATTGCTGACCATTTAAAAAACACCATAATTTTGATAAAAACTAAGGAATTTTTGACAAAATAATGTTGATGATTTATATATGTACGTTTATCCATAATTATGTTGAAACATAATGATTTCTTCCTTATTGAATAGTAACTGAATTGATTGACTGCAGTATTAAAGTTTGAACTCAGAACCTTCAAAGAAGTGTTATCATATTTACGGTAAAATATCAATCTACAGTAGTTTGAATTGTTTTAAAGAGGGTATCAAATAATATTCCATAATTTTATAATTATATTTAGTACAAATATGTAAAATATCACATTTAATATGTAAATATATGCATGCATTATGAATGACATTGCTTTACATTCTCTTGCATGGCGTGTTGAAAATTATTTTTTGCAAAATGAAAATAATCTACAGGAAAAATTCAGGGATTTTTAACAACAACAAAAAATCAAACCTTTCTCAAAGCAAGCAGAAGATCGGCACACTGATCGTATCTGTCAGAGCCTCTTGAAGTGTAAATTTCGTGCCAAACATAGATGGTTGATCTCAACCAAATCTTCAGATGAATAACACACTCTCTTGGGCTAAAAAGAGATTGAATCAGTTGCCAGGTAGCACAGGGCAGAGAGGAGGTGAGTGGCTGATTGATTCATGAACATTCAGCCTCTGTGCTTCCAGGTAGCTCAGCCTCATCCTCGACTCCAGCACTAAAACTCTGAAGATAGGCTAGAGACAGACAGATAAACAAGAAACTGTTCCATTTCTGAAATAACTCAACCCTGCAATATTTTTAAGCACTTAGTTAGATTTTTAAATTATGTGTAAATAAATTAGAGAACAAGGACCTTAAGCAGAAATCTTTGTCACCCAACTGCTGGGCATAGAGTTGTAATTTTTAACAATTTTGTTGCACTATGCTACCCACTGCTGTTTACTAACTGCATGCAGAATGAAGAACATTGATGAAATCCTGGGCATAGAATGGAAAAAAAAATGTTAGTTTGGAAATCAAGAGAGCTATGATATGTGGGTTTATTTTTTCTATTTCTATCACTACATATTTCACTGTTCTTGGAACAAGGTGTTTTATTTTTAAAAGGAATGCTTTGAAAAATGTTGACTTCCTGTATAATAACTATGCACTGGACTAAGATAATTTACATTTCTGGCCGTTATAAATTTTCTTAAGTCTGATGTTTACACCCAATACTTTACTAGTATCTCTTCTTAGAAATCTTATCAGATCATAATGCTCACATATTAACATAACTAAAAACAAAATGTTTGACCTTTCTCTACTCATTTGCTCATTCCTAAGTGTTTTCAGTCTCAGAAAACAACATTTATTCAGGGAAAACTCCCTGAAGTCCCATTTTCTTTCTGTTATGCTTTATTTTGCACATCCAATTATCAACAAAGGTGTTGACTCTCTATTCAAAAGAATGCCACTACAGGCCAATTCTGGGCTATAGTCAAAGTTGCCACTGTCATTATTTATTTTTCATTTCTTTTGTGCATTTAGTACAGGAGCTCACTACACAGCTGGGACTCGTAGTGTCTTAGTTACTTTTTGCTCGTTGCTGGGACAAATATCCGACACTCAAAATGAAGGAAGGAAGGTTTATTTAGCTCACAGTTTGTAGAGGTTTCAGTCCATATTCGGCTAGCCCAAGGCTGAGTGGAGCAGGGTGGAGAGCATCCAGTTCATGGCGGCGGAAAAGCAGCAAAATGGTGGCAGAGGCAGCCAGTCAATCAGGGCAGCATCGCAACAGCAACAGCTAGAGCTCCAGTCTGTCTCTCTGTCTCTCTTTATATTACATTCAGGCTCTCCGCCTTAGCTCCCGCCCTAGGCTACACCCATAATCCCAGAAGTACTTCCACCCATAATCCCATCAGTACTAAAACCTATAATCCCAGGGATCATGGATCAAGTTTCAAACTCTAGAAGTCCCTGCCCAGTGACTCCATGAGGCTTTGGGGGGACAACGAGACATAAACCATAACACGTAGTGATTCTTTTCTTCAGCCTCCCCAGCGCAAGGATTATAGACGTGAACCATCACACCTGGACTGGATTGCAGGCTCACGTGGTAGCCGGCATCAAACCTCAGTTTCTGAGCTCCCCACTGAGCTATTCTGCCCGCCCTGAATCTACTTGTGTTAACCACAGATAACACATATTGCCAACAAGCCAACACAGACTAGGAAACCAGCGTGAAACAAATGTTCTCCCAATTCTCTGTACCTTGGATTCAGACCATCTGCCCTATTTGTCGTGGCAGCACCAGCAGACATGTGCATTCTCTACGTGCTCTTCTCGCTTCCGCCCACCCTTGCAGGATAGACCACTCCACACGCGGCAGCTAAGCAGAAGTCTTTTCTGAAACATCCACAGGATCAGCGCTTCTTTAATAAAATCTCCGCACAATGCTCCATATGCTCCTGATCTGCAGCCGTGCCTTTTCTGTCACGTTTCTTCTGGCCTCATCTGGATTACAGTCGTCCAAGCCAGGTGGTGCGGACCACAGTGGATGTGCTGCTTTTCTTCTGGCCTCTCAACTGCTTTCCATCCCAAGCATTTCCAACTGCTCTTTGCACTGTTGTATCCACTTGACTCTCCCTTCTTTTGCTCTCTATTCACCTGGCATTTTAAAAGTAAGATCTTGGGGCCTGTCAGGATGGCTCAGTGGTCTAAAGTGCTTGCAGGCGGCTGCAGGGACCGTGGTTCGATCCCTGGCACCACATGCTGTGCCAGCCCTGCCCTCAGGGCAGGCTGAGCCAGCCATAAAATAAATAAACAAAGTTTTAAAACAAGAAAAAAAAAATAAAATTATTTTAAAAAATAAAAAATAAAAGTAAGATCTTCTCAGAACTTTTATAGAAAACAACTGTCTATCTCTGTTCCTGTAAGCTGCCCTGAGTAGCTACCTACTATCACTGCCTGGTACAGAAGGCAATTTACTTACTTCTTACTCACAAATTTCAGGCGAGTGTGGTGATCACCTTAGCTTGCTTGTTTGTCCCTATACAAATGTCGTTACTCTAAGTACATAAATTTCCTAACCACAGCAAAGCCAAATGAACATTTATGGCTGTTGCAGAATATTTACATTTTATTTCAGCAAAACTTCTTTTTGATTTTTAAGACATTAAATTGGAAAGAATATAACCAGGCACACAAAGTTAGGTTTAATAAAAACTGAACGAATGTGCCACATTTTATTCACTGAATCAGCACAATTATGTTAAAAGCTGTTCTAAATATAGACAGGACCTGGCACACAGTCACGTGGTATAGACAAAGGGCCAAGGACACAATGCATGAGGACGAATTGCACTGCAGAGGAGCTATGGGAAGAGACCTACAGGATCACAAATAACAGATGACTTCTGCCCAAGTACACAGAGAAGTTTTACAAAAATGGGAACATTAACCCAGGTTGTCTTCGAAGCTTGCTAGTGGTGGTAGTAGCATTAATGGGGAGGGAAGTAAAAAAAAGCAAATATTTCCCCAGTGGGCAGTTAGTATACAAACACCTGGCAGAATCATAGGTCTGGAAAAGGCACCACTTCTGAGAAGTCTTCTCTGAAGCTCCTTATCCCTGGGCCACTATCTTCTTACCCAGATGCCAAGCAGCTGAGGAAGCTACAGAAATAACGGAATCACTGATATGCAAACCATAGGATACCACACGTCCACACTTGGGGAAATTCCAAGCTCATTTTATTTAAGTGTTTCGCAAATCAGTAAGACAGGAGGCCAACAAGGTAGGCACTGGACTCTAACTCTGTCTTCAACTTAGCAGCAGAGTTATAAATCCAGCTGGATCCTGCTGATAGATAACATCTTCTGACTGGCTCTTTGCTCCCTCTCCCAGCAGGAGAGAGTCGAGAATGGAACCTAGCCTCAACCAGGAAGAGCTGAGTCACATTCATATGAGTGCTTTCTCAGCCTAGTTTTGTAAGCCCAAATATTTCACAATATTAATATTTCATTGGCCCTCTCCTTATGTTGCAAATACTTGATCCCGAAATGCAGGGGAGATAGTGGCTTTTGATGGGCTGCTCACTACCCATTGCAACGTTCAAGGTTTTTAGCTACCAATTCTTTATTGATTTTTAATGTAATGTTAACTGTCAAAACTGCTCTGCTGAACCTGGTGAAATTGAGTTTAATACACTAAAGAATCTGGGGAATTGTTTTGCCTCTGGCCTCTAATCCAGAAGCTCTACAATTAATCATTATATGTCATAAAACCAGGCATCTATCCTTTTCTCAGCATCTACAACTATGCAACAAGGAGCCTGGACTGCAATGGTTGCTAAGATTCATTTTCCCTTGATTCTAGAAAGCTAAGCAAAAACGTGGTAAATGAAATTGATAATGATACCATCTCCATTGCAGCTACAAGAAAGGCACTGAGGCTTTCTTAGTGGTTCCTTTACTTTAAATATTGACTTTTCGCATGTGGGAAGACTCATGTCTTTTTAAACCTGTGCATCTATAATGTAGAATCCATGCATTCATGGTTATAAGGCTAAATTTAAATAATATTTTTACATGTAGAGTTGCTGATACTTTTGGGTGTTAAGGTCCATACTGGATGGTATCTACTGTGTCTATCTTGTGAAGATTCTTAGATAAGCTTTAAAATCACACAGGATTGCTTACAAGTTTTGTTTCTTCACTATAACTACTGTGTAGAATAAACATGACATAAACTGGTGACTGGTGCTCATAGCATATTTTGGCAACATATGGTTACTTTAAAAGGTGTTGGGAAGTACTTTAAAAATCCCTTGTGGTCCAGCAAGACAGTCCAGGGGCCTAAAGCACCTTCTTAGGCAAGTGCAGGGACTGTGGTTCAGTCCCAGGGGCACAGGCCACATCAGCCCCGCCTCCAGGGCAGGTTGAACCAGCCAGATTCCGGGTTTGGTGGCATATGCCTGTGGGAGGCTGGGTGGCTGAAAGCAAGAGACTCACTGTGAGTCCAAGCTATGTAGTGAGACCCTTCACCAACCAAATGCATGAAAAAAAAATGCCTTGCGTAGGAAATTATTTTTTTTTCCCATGCCTGAGCCAAAAGGCATTAACCTCACTTCTATTTCCTTCATGGAATTGTATGTTTCTGGATCAGTTTGATCCCAGGATGCTTGGGTTACTCAAATCACAGGAGCGTGCATTTAATTTCTCCACAACACTTTGCTTCTTCCTTTTGCCACATTTGCATTCAAGGATGGGGATAAACTAGGAAATATTTCTATGGAAGCTGTGCACAGTCTGTCTTCCTGATGAACTAGAAGTTCATTTCTGAAAAGAGCTATTAAGAATCCAACTGATAGCACTTAGAGCAAAATAATATATGAGAAAAAAGAACAGTAACCACAGTCAATCAGGAAATAGGAGATGTATTGTGGAGCTACTTTTTTGAAACAGAGACTAGCTTTATTATTATTAATTGTTGTTACTGTCTATCACACTATATATATGGTTTAGACATGCAAGTTCTTTGGGAGACACAGGAAGTAATTCTTTGAAATTAAAACAAAGATAATGATAGTTTCTCAAATGAGATTTCCAATATCTTGTGCATTTTTTTAGTACATAATAATTTCAAAGAAAAATAGCCATCAAGAAATAAATGAATGAGGGCCAGCGATATAGCTCAGGGGACTAACTCTTGCTTTGCTAAGTGCAGGGACCAAGGCTCCATCCTTGGTACCTCATTCTATGCAGGCTCTACCCCCAGGTGCAGTGAGCTAGCAATGGGTCCCTGGCTTGGTAATCCCTGTATCCCCTGTAATCCCCGCATTAGAGAGGCAGAAAACAGGAGGATCACTAGGAGTTCAAGCTGCACGTTGAGACTCTGCGTGTATGCGTGTACACACATGCGCACACACACATGCACACACAAAGCATGAAGAAATTCTTTTGATATTAGTTCTGTGTATGACATGTTCACTCCCCAATGGCCTCCTGGCTAATACACAAAGGACTGTTACAGTGAATACGGACAATTAAACTGTTTTCTTTTAAATGTTACTACTAAATTCTATCCATGATGATATTCATTTTCTTAGTCACTATTCCTGTTTCAAGCATATTTTCAGAATAATTTGATTCTGAGAAGTATGTAAAGAAAACATATCATCCCATTAAGCCAGGTATGAAAGTTATATATGGAGGGACTGAGTAACATCCATCGCCACAAATCCTGGTTTCTCTTGTTCATCTTCTTGACATCTAAGGTCATGTTGTCTGGGCTGCAACTGCAGGCACAACTTTCAAGCAGTTTTACAGACTCAGTGCTGTGCACCTCAAGCAACACACCGTCTGAAGTGGAGCCAAAGATCACTTGCATAATGAAGTTTATGGTAAAACACATGCATAAAATATTTATATGTCTTGCAAAATGGTGTTCTCTTCATTCATAGCGGCTGAGGACAAAATCACCTCTAATGTAATTTCTTTCTAGTTACACTTGGTTAAAAATAGGCAAAATAAGTTGAGGTGCATCTGGGTGACAAGGCAGATACTTCTCTAGCTGTTGAGCTGCCCTTCCATTGGCATGCGGCCTTCAGGGCTCTGTTTTGCCATATCCTGCATGAGGGAACTCAAATGTCCCCACTGTTGGTCACGACTCCTGCTCCAAGGGCTCTAATTGCCATCAGGACACTTGTCACTTGATTGATTAATGCCAATTATAAGAAAGAATTTCATGTACTACTCTATGCTAGCTTTAGACTTTTCAGTCTTTTATTTCTAATCTTTAAATTAATGTCACAAGGGAGCTGGGGAGATGGCTCCGAGGCACAAGTGCCTGCTGGGCAAGTGCAAGGTTGTGAGTTTGAACCCCAGTCCCACAAAAAAAAAAATAAATAAACTAAATAAATAAATAAATAAATAAATAAATAAATTAATTAATGTCACAAATATATGTACAGGTACCTCACAGAAATGTATAAATATGTGAAGCTACAAAATACAATTAGTTCTACTACATTCCTTTTGAAAAATGTATTAGTTCCAATACGGCTGATATATTAAGAAGTTATCTAAACATGATGCAAATTTCACATTTGTTTTTGTGGAATAGTCAGTGTTCGAAACCCTAGGTGAAATCAGATAGCTGAACTCCACTGAATACAGCTATACAAGAGTGTACAAATTTCAGAATTGAGACCAAATGTCTTTTTTATTTATGTCTTTAGTGCAGGGTCTACAAAATCTCACTACACAGATTAGACTCATAGTGACCCTCCTATTTTCAACCTCCCAAGGGCTGGGAACACAGGCCTAGGCCATCATGTCCAGTCTCAATCGCTGTTTCAGCATGCCCCTGGGGGTGTTGCCAGCATGACATGCCAGAGATCAAACCCTGGCCACTGCACTCTGCCTAAGCAGGTGCTTTAGTCTACTATCTGGCTGGCCCCCAGATGCCAAATTTTAAACATCTACAAGTACTTCAATCACCATACTGCTATCAGCAATATCACCCCTTGAGCCCACTTTCTAGTTCCTTGTAATATCTAAAACAACTGCTACTCTCTAATCATGTATTCCCACAAGTAAATTTTAGGTATATTTAAAGTACCATATTTGTGTGTTATGTATTTTTAAAACATTTTGTATGTTAAAACTGTGCTAACATTATTAAATTCTCGCCACCTTTTTTCTTTACATGTGAAGTTTCTAAATATTGAGTGTCTCGGTATTTTTGCAGTATTGCATCCCATAACAAGTTTTAGGAATGGAAAATGAGAATTAAAGTAGAACTGGCTCTGAATCTTCCTCCACTCCCCAAAAAGCAGGAGGTTATTTTGGCAATTTCTCTTCCTTGATTCTTGCTGATATAATTTTAGAATTATTATCACTCTAGGATCAGCTTGCCGCCTACATGTGAGAATGAATATGCAGGATCTTAGGCATTGTCATTGACAAGACAAAATGGATCCAAAAGAATTTCAAACAATAGAATGGTCAACATAGTGACAGAAATCAAATCTGCGTAGGAGAGGGCTATACGTAAGAGTCACAGTCCGGAGGCTTAGACAGCATTGGAATGTCTGCGGGCTGCTGATGGGCTGAGATGGCCTTATTATCTCTGAATTTCTAATCCCAGGCAACATGCTTGAGCTGAGGTAGCTTGAGGTGTACACCGTACTGAATTCCAATAGCACAAAATACCATTAGTCTTCAAACACAGAGGTAAATTTGAAATGTGTGCATAGGCTTTCCTTACAGGCTTTTTCTTTTTCATGGTGGGTTCTAAAATGGCTTCAATAACCTGCAAGGTCTTTCCTCTTGATGTGAAAATCAAAAATAAAATAACCATCAAGAGGTGTTAGAAATTAACTTTATTGCTATACAGATAAATAATTTCTCTTCTTATACAGGAAGTATACTGGGAAAAGGTGCCAATTACCATTAAACCAAGAATTTTAAATATATTTTCACTAAGTCTTATGCTCTTTGAGCTCATAATTTAAGCTTAAAAGAGTTTGAGCAGAGCTCTCCTATGAGCATATAAGTGATACTGAATTCCTCAGAAAACCAATTAAGCAAAAAATTCCACTCAAAATATTCCCAGTATCTGTTGTACATCCTTTATTATCCTCGCACACTTTGGCTCCTTTAACTTCTTAAAAGATTTTTGGAATGTTTGTGGAATCCTTTAAAGATGTTAATATGGAAAGTTCATTTGAATGCAATATTTACACAGCTAACAGCAAAAGAAAAAGAAAAGAAAGAAAGACTCTTTCAAGGTGATTGATACCTACTGATGCCCACCCTTAAGGAAGTAGGTAGTTTTGGTTTACTCTTGTCTTGAGATCTGGCCCGCAGCAGAGGAGTGTCTGTCTCTAATAGCAAAGTCACCTTGTCTTCCATGTTGTCCTTGAGGGCCAGGCCACGCCCAACAAGAAGAGACTGTACTCTGGAATCTTGCTCACTCGCTATGTGACTTGCTTTCCCATTGGATTCTGATTTTAATCAGTTTTACCTGAGCAATGGTGTTTGTAATCTCATTGGTTGACCCTAGTCTTTGTCGCACCTGATACTCACCTAAGGGAGTTCCCATGTCTTCTCCTCTATAAAAGTCCCTGGAAGAGACAACTTCTGGGGGACACCCACTTGGGCCCCCCTCCTGCCCCTCTCTCGGATAGGAGCTTTCTTTCCCTCAATAAATATGTTCTGCTCATAAAAGAAAGAAAGAAAGAAAGAAAGAAAGAAAGAAAGAAAGAAAGAAAGAAGGGAGTGTGGGAGGGAGGGAGGGAAGGAAGAATGAAAGAAAGAAAGAAAGAAAGAAAGAAAGAAAGAAAGAAAAAGAAAGGAAGGAAGAAAGGAAGGAAAACCACAAGTTAAAACAATAGGCTGTGGAATCAGGAGTGCGCATACTCCAAATGCAGTCTGCTGAGTGACTCTGACTTTGTTTCAATTAAGTGCATATTACGACTCTGCAGGTGGGGAGTCCATCTGCTCCTCATGGAAAGCAAAGCCACCCAGCTCCTGGCTCCCTTCCCTGCCAATTAGTCGCCTATATGCATTTTTATATAAACGTCGCAGAGCCCTGCGTAGTTATAAGGATTTAAACTTCAAATCTTCTTTACTTTTGCTGGAGTCTGTTTTAGGAATACTCTGACAAAGGATTGGAAAAAGCAAAAATCAATATGGGAATTTAGGAATTTCTGTACATGCTATACATTTTATTTCTCAAGCAGTTTTCTCAATTTGAAATGTTACTCTGCCCAGCTTAAAATAGTTGAGTTTCCTAGCAATAGATTTGTTTCTTTGTAATAATGTGATCTTTCTGTACCCTCATCCTCACTGAAATTCAAATATAAGACCATTTTCTCAACGTAATTTAAATGGAACTAGCAGAATCTTATGACCTCTCTATATATTCTGTGTATTTTCCAGTTACTCTAAATATGTCGCAGCTCACCCCAAACATTTTTTATTGCCTTATAGCATTATTCTGTGTAGTAAAAATAAAACCAAACTGGAATTATTTAAGCCAAATAATACAGTAGGTTTCTAGGAAGCCTGAGGCAACTTGGCTGTTCTGCATTCAGAAGAAGCCACTAGAGAGTGACAGTTCAAAAAAAAAAATTGTTGTGAAATAGATGGTTGAGGAAACAGCAGTGTAGAAGCTTAGGTGCATACGTAAAGTCACTACAACGTGCTCCAGAAATAGATATCCTACAGACATGCTTCCGCCTTCAATATATTTACTGTAGCTCTTGCCTGAAAGTCAGTCATTGTTATGGAAAAAAATAACCCAAATTAAAGATATAATACTATTAAATTGCATTGCAACAACTTCATGAAGGGAAACTGAAAGTACAAACTTTATTTTTCCATTGAAAATGAGGAAAAGCGCCTTGCTAGTAAATATGTGCCCTAAAATCTTCATAACCGTTATTCGACGGTTATTTCTTACATGTAAATTAAGTTGATATCAACAAGAGCCCAAACTGATAATATTTTGAGAAAAATAGAGTTTTGCAGCATGGTCTGTAATAATCCAGAAGTAGACAAGAGGTCCAAGACAGATGGAGTATTCTGATCCATGAAACCATTCAAAGATAAGGCTTGTTCCATTCCAGAGGTTTTCCTTGTTTTTATGTAAACTATTTCTAATCTCTTGAAGAAATAAGATGGGGCATCATTTCCTCCTTAAATGATGAGAACTGGGACACACACACACACACACACACACACACAATTTATCTCATCTACTTGCAGTGGAAGCTAGGAAATGCAGTCTCTAGCTGTGAGCTATTTGTTCAGCTAACTTCAGCACTGTGCTAATCAGAGAAGCGATGCCGACGCAGTGGCACCATACCTGTGGCTAGCTTCCTTTAGCTTTACAAATGAATTTATTAATGAAATCTTATCCACACCTATAATAGGGCCACCTTTAAAATATACTTTTTCTTGATTTTTATTTAACGTTGTTGTATTTAATAAGTAATGAGTTTCAAAACCCTTTAGTAGGTCAGTCTCAATAATTAATACAATGCATATTGTTTTCATAGTTCAGAGTACAAGATGCAGACATTACAATTTTTAAACTCTGTTGTTACAAATAGTTCTTCACATTGAACTAAAAGAAAGTAGTTGTATATATAGTCCAGTCTTCAGTAATAATAGTGGGTTATCAGCAGAACTGGCAATGTCAACATATTTCTCTACTTGAAGGCATGCAGTGGTGTTATGACCCTACAGTGTTATGGCCCTGCTATCCCTTCTACTGATTCTATGTTTACCTCTGTTTTCAACATTTTATGTATTCCTTTAGCAGTTTTTTTTTTTTTCCTAGCTACATTGAGTTACTTTCCTTCTTGCGGGTGTCTCCTTCTTCTACCTGTGTATTCTCTCTGGTTATTCTTCCTTGCCGAATTGTGCTTCCCTCCATTCCATATATAATTACCTCCTTTTTTGTTCATCATACAGCTCAAACATCATTTCTTCAGGTGTCCTTGAGTACGCCTATCTGAATCCTCCAGGTCTCTTACCCTTAAGTTAAAATTTACTTCAGGGAACTTATGCTATCAGCTATTATGCTATTAATTTATTTTTTTTTTTTTGTTTGCTTACTGTCTGATTCCCCCACCTCTGGAATTTTCATTCTATGAAAACACAAACCTTGTTAGTTTTAACTTTGGAGATAAACAACTTCTTACTATAGCTATCATTACTGGAATGTATAGTTAATGTACTAGAAACATTTGGAAGTAAGCACAAACATATATAATTACAAACATGTAAAATGTCTATGTAATGCTTAAATTATCTTTTTTTGGTCATTCTGTTGTCAAATTAATCAGAGGTGTTTCTTTACTATCTTGTGAACAAGTTCAAAGATGATGTAAGACCGGGGATGCAATTTACTGCTAGAGGAGTGCTTGCCTAGCAAGCATGAGACCCAAGATTTGATTCCCAGAACCACAGAAAAGAATCATGATGGCAATGTCGTGCTGAGAAGCATTCATCACTTACCTCATCTGAGTTTCGGACACCTAACAGTCCTAAGGTTTTCTGAATGTGGCTCTGTGTAACAGCAGACCTAGCGTACGGCACTGCATTTTCTGCTATGACTCTGTTACCAATGAATTTGCACGTGCTTTATACCATATCCTCATAATTCTATTTGCCAAATCTTGAAAGGAACATTCTGAAGTAGAATCAAATGAGTGTTTTTCTTCAAACTAGATATAGATTTCATGTTAATCAGGAAATTAGATGTTCCCGAATTATAGTAAAAAGTGCTCAAGTCAACCAGGCAACAAGAAATTTTTGAAAAGCAACAAGCCTTTAATCCCAGCACTTGGGATTTGAAGGTAGGAAGATCAGGTAGGAAGATCGGTGGGTGGAGCTGGAGGCCAGGCTGGTTGCATAATGCGTTCAAGGCACGCCTGAATTACATTTCATAGGAAGACCAGCAACAACGAAGTACCACAAATTTGTCTTAGAATACTCAATGTGAAAGAAACAGGGATAAAGTTTTAATATATAATAATATAGGTAAATACTGCTTTCATAATTTTAGAAAGAATTTGTTTATTTTTTTCTTTATCTGAAAAGCCATGTAGAATGCCTTAGTTCACTGAAAATATTTTCTCTTCTGTTACTTCTGCTTTAAAATCATATTATTAATTTTAAAACATTTTATGCTTCACACCAAAACTTTATATATGATAATGAAAATAGGGATAATCATCATTTGCTGACAAAATATGATCAGCAAGATTTATCAGACCAGGTACTCTAGAACACCAAAAATAACAAAAATTTTCTAACATATATGCAGTTCATTCGTTTTGATCTGAAAAGGGATAAGCTACAGCAGGCTTACTTTGATGCATTTCTCAGATGCCAAATCATGAACATATTGCAAAGTCAACATTAAATAAAGAGCTTTCTGGAATCATTCTCAATGTAATATATTTAATGCTGGGCTGATTTCCAAGTACACTGGCTCCTTAGGATAAATAAAGAAGGGCATCTCTATGACTCTTGTGAAATTGGTGATTTCTACTGAGACCAAATTGGGGGTTTATTAATAACTGTGTGATCACTAGGTTAGTACTACTAACAAGCCAATTTTGTAAAGGAAGCAACTTGGTTTCTTATATGCTGCCATAAGAGGGAAGAGGACTCACTCTATGGCTTTCCAGAAGTAGACTCAAAAAAGATGTCCTTAAACTATAGCTGCTATTTTCTTCTATTATAAGTCATACCTTATTATGTATGAAGCATTCAAGCATTTGTCCCACATGTTGTCATTATCAGAGAGACTTCTTACCTGTTGAGTAAATAATGGGGAGTCGATTAACTTAGTATTTAGCAAATCTGTAGATACTACCTGAGAAAATTAACCACAGGTTATTCGGTGAGCATATTATTATTATGCTTTATAAAAATATTGTATGGTTAGTTGATATTAATGATATGTATGTTTGGTATCATGCAATGATTTTTTCTATCACCTGAAACCTTTGCTATAGCTGAGTGGGCTCTGACCAAGCGTTTGTTTACTCATGCAGGCCTTTCTCTGTGAAATACCCTTGAGACTAGAATTAATTGGAGCAAGACAAAAAGAACACTGTCTCCTGTGGTGCTGTGTTTGGAATACCATGATATTTCTCACAAGGTTTTGAGCTAATCATTCTCATTTACTTTTTGTGTGTACAATTATTAAAGTTGAATATACTATGGACAACAAATAGGCAGCTAAATATGAATTCTATGAGAAAAGTTAAGTTTCTCCTTGCCAGAGAAAGAAATTAAATATAAAGAACAAATACTGAAATACTCTCTGAATAAACACTGTAGTGGTGCAGTCAGTGTAAACTCAAAATAGATACAGAAATGCAGATGTGTTTGTGTCTATATGCTCAGGACTAATTTACATATTTAGGTTTCCTGGCTGTATTTACTCGGAAAGTCAAAAGTCAATGCAGACTGAAAAATAATGAGAACACCTAGTTCCAAATATCAGTCTCTAAACTGTTCATCAATGTAGCAAAGGGCTACATAGTAAATTCAGGATCAGCCTGAACTCCATGGCGATATCCTGTCTCACAAACAAAACAAAAGAAACAACAAAAAATATATATGTTGTGTGTATATATATACATATACATATATATATATATATATACGTATATATATATATATATATATATATATATATATATATGGAGAGCAAATAATGATGTAAATGAATCCATGAAACAAAAATTTATGAAAAAAATCTATTAAATAAAAATCTGTGAAACAAAAGGAACTGGTGTATTTTATTGTAGAATCCAAATGAATAAATACAAAAAGTAGAAAATTACCATTTTATAAAAGACACAGAAAGAACTATTGCTATTTCTGAAAAATCACTGATACATGCAAGTATCAGAAATTGAGAAAAATTTTTATAACAAATTGTTTCTGGTAATAACTACAAGGAGAAATATAGCCAGTTTATACTGAAGAAACTGAGCAGATATCACCTTAATCAAGTTATGAAGGTCAACATCATTGGTAATGAGATATGTTCATTATAAGTGTATTACTGAAGGTTCCCTAGCGAAACAGAATTGATGAAAATTTTATGTAAAATTATGCAAGGGGATTTTTAGGTAGGCTTGTAAGATCAGAGACACCAGAGTCCGCAGTGGCCATCTGCAGCCAAAGAAAACAATAGCTGCCCAGGAAGATGGAAGCCACAGCACAGAGGGATTAAGGATGGAGCACCAGCCAAGTTCAAAGGGCTGGAAGTTCAATGGAAAGTCATTCGTGTCAGTCTGCCTCCAAATGCTGAAGAGATTGGAAACCAAAGTCCAAGTGTACAGACCAAACTGCAGTGTTTCATACGTAGACACACTTACCACTCCTCTCTGTGTTTTATTCCACACAGCCTCCAAACCTGTTGCTTGCTGTCACCCACATCAGTTGGGGCTCTTCTCCCATTTGCTGACCTACAGGACAATCCTCCACAGATACCCTCAGAGTAGTACTTTGGCTAATGTGCTAGCCATTTTTAGCCCATCCAACTTGACAAGTCATTATTAATGGTCATAATAACCACAGCAAATGATTCCCTGCAAAACAAAGTATGCTTTGTGTGATAATCTGATCAAAGTTCTGTAACCTCAGGCCAATCACAGCAGAATATCAAAGAAATGTAACTTGAAGGAAGTTCATAAAAGTGACCATTCTACCTTAGAAAGTTCATTTTGATAGGATGCTTTGACGCATTAGCATTCTGAAGAGGTATAGTAGTGCCTTAATAAAATTTGTTGATTTCCTAGGTAAGTGTCTTCATTAAGTTAAATCATACATGATTTAATTGGTAAGGTTTGTCTTGCTTGCTTCATTTTCTTTTAAGTGGATCAGTCTATCAACAAGCCGAGATATAAGTCTGGATTCATCATCTTAGTTTCCAACAAAGCAGAGTTGAATGAGCACAGTATGAAGATGATAAACTGAAATTTCTCTTGTTACTGGGGAACCTCGAAAGGATAATGTTAAGTCAAATAAATCAGACACAGAAGTCTAAATATCACTTCATTTTTCTTTTTATAAAAAACTCCAAATAGAAATGAATTAAAGAGCAAAGTAAAAGACAGCTAACAGGAATTTGAGATTTACTTTCTGCCAGGAAAACTCACTAGCAAGGCTAAAGGTATATTTCATACATAATTAAATGTAAGCTCAGCATACAAGTAAATTTAAAACTACATTGAAGTATGGGCTTGAACATGTTACAGTATTGCAAACCTATACAAAAAAGAATTTCAGCACCAAACAATTAGACATCAACCATCTGCAAGCACTGATTTTCAATATTTTTAAGATTAAATTAAATGTGCTCATGTAGTATTAATACAACTACTTTAAAGGACTTACCCTAAAAACAACTTTAGGGCAATATATGAATATATTAATAATGGTCATCATAAAGGTAGCATAATATATAGTAAACTTCTTTCTCACAAATTTCTTCAAAGACCATTTACTAAAATTATTTCAAAAGTGATAAAACTTTAAAAGCAGCATATTTAATACAAAACTTAGTGGAATATTCATAAGCATGTTTGTAAGACCTTGGTAGCAATTTGTGGATATAACACAGCGACCATTCTATCAAGAAGCCATTAAATACAAATTAAATTCTACCATAGCATGCATTGCTTTGTTTTAATCTTTAACATATTCACGTATGATACATTGAAATGGTAAGAGAGTGAAACAGCTGGGAAAAATCAATATTTATGTTAAAACCTTAAAAAATAAGTCATTTAATTTTGTAGAAATAAATTGTTCACAGAAAGTATAAACGGAGTGTCTAGTTAAAATTTATAATAATTTTAGTATTAATTTGATGTTTCTGTTCCATTATAGAGACAGAAACTTTAGTCCCTGGATTTCAGTAAGTTCAAAACAAAACAAGAAGAGCAAGGAGTTAATGCAGATACTAAACATCACTACAATTTTGTGCTGAGGAACACTACTGAGGGTGTACAAAATGTCTATACTTGAGAAATATTTTTTCTTTTTCTTTTTGTTTTGTTTTGTTCTGTTTTGCTTTTTCAATGGCTGGCTCAGCCTGCTCTGGGGGAGAGGCTGGTGCAGCATGTGGTGCTGGAGATTGAACCATGGTCCCTGCGGTTGCCTAAGCTTTTCTAAGCAGGCCCTTTACAATGCTGAACCATCTTGGTAGCCCCAGAAATATTTCTATTGATGAATTTTAATTTTAATTTTATGAGTTTTATCATATTAAACATTAAGCTCTTAATGAGAAAATACAAGTAGTGGATCTTTAGTGTTGCTTGAGTGTTTATTAGAAACATGAAATTTTTCTACATTTATTTTTTGGTTTACAGTCTAAAAATCACAACAGAAATATAATTTTGTATCAACTACAGGAAAGACTACTATAGAATTCTAGACCAAAATTAACATCTGCTTCAGTTGTCAGACCCAAGGCAGTCTTCACCACACGAGACAACTACATATCCCATGCACAAGTAATGCTTGCACTGTGAGCACGTGACAACAGGTGAGGAGCAGAATATTTCTGTCCACGTAACTATGTGCATGTACACACACACGCACAAATACACACACACAGACACACACACACACACACAGTGAGCACTATGTTGAGCTTAAAGATGAACAGGCAAGCATAACATTGCAAAGACCTAGTATGATAAGAGGAAAACCAAAACTATATCAGCTTTCCCACCCTTTTTGTAGGACAGCTTGACACCTCTATGTTCTTATGGTTGCCAGCAGCTTCTTACTATATTGTACAATGTGCACAGAGTGGGAAAATAAGATGTCAATAAAAATCCAATAGATAACAAGTGCTTAGTATTGCCATAAATATTTCCCATCAACTGTGAATTTGCTTACGAAACCTAATAAATAACATCAGAAATAAATATATGTATGAAATACGATGTAAACACATATAAAAGTCTACTGCAGAAATAATTTTTTCTTCTATTGTCACATCCGAGGAAGTTCACACAAGAACACTTATATTAGATCGTAAGTGTCACACTGGTTGCACATCTGTTGTGCTTTACATCCTTTTATAGTTCACAGCTGATATGTTTTGGTTTTTCTCTTGTCATATGAGGTCTTTGTGATGTTATTCCTGCCTGTTCACCTGTAAGCTCAAAAGTGCGCTCAGTTTGTGTGTGTGTGTGTGTGTGTGTGTGTGTGTGTGTATTTGCACGTAGTTCTGTGGACAGGAATAGTCTGTTCTTCATTTGTTATAAATGACCTGTGTTCTAGGCCTGCTTCACTAAGACAATTTCTCCATGATATTTAGGACTTTCATTTTCTTTATAAATTATCAAACTATCCATGACACACGTTTAGGATTTAGTAGAAAGCAACCATGGGCCAGTGCTTTGTAATTTGAGTGACATCATAACTGAGTGACGTCATAGCTGCTGCATGCCTTGTCAGCATCTTCTCCATCTTGGTTTTATGGTTAAAACGTTGCCATCTCAGTCTTCAGCTTTTTTTTTTTTTTTTTTTGTCTTTTTGAGACAAGGTCTCGCTATGCAGTTCAGGCTGGCCTTGAGCTCACTTTTGTAGCCCAGGCTGGTCTCGAACTCGCATCGATCCTCCTGCCTCAGCCTCCCGAGTGCTGGGATTACAGGCATGAGCCACCACGCCCGGCTTCAGTCTT
This sequence comes from Myocastor coypus, assembly GCA_004027025.1. Lineage (NCBI taxonomy): Eukaryota > Metazoa > Chordata > Mammalia > Rodentia > Myocastoridae > Myocastor > Myocastor coypus. Next base: position 24,078 of record PVJA010015901.1, on the reverse strand, counting down.
CAGCTTTGTCCAGGTTTCTTTGTCAATTTTACCATTACTGAGCAATGCTGACGTCAGCAGCATTGGTTTGTTTTTCTTTGCCATGTATGAGGCCGACGTATAGCCTTCAGAAGGCAAAAGATCAAGCTACATGGTTTTTTATTTTGAAATTGCAAAATTTCATTTTGAACTTTTGCTTTCTTCTTACATATTGATCTTATGCTGGCCAACTTTTGCTCTGCTACAAAATGTAACATCTGTCTGAAATTGCTAAGCCATTTGCCAAATGTCATTTTCTGATCAGAGCAACAAGTCTGCCCATGACATCATTTAGCTCATTACTATATTCAATAAATAACTGGTGGCTGAGTTCCGTGATAAATTCTAAATTGACAGTATATATCTTTGTATCACAAAATATATATATATATATATATATACATATATATATGTATATGAATACATAACAGACATATAAGAAAGAAACTGTTAGAAATTAGACAAGATTTCATTAAACAAAACAGTAGGAATTCAACAATGGTTGCTGTATTACACGGTGCTATCCTTGAATTAGTTGTTCACATTATCAGAGAATGTCTTAAAAAAGAAAGTTTTAAAAAATTCAAAAGAGGAAAATAAGCAGTTAAAAAAATAATTTAGACCGGGGTTCAATCTCCAGCATGTTGTGCCAGCCCCACCCCCGGGTGCACTGAGACTACAACTGAGACTGGGCATGGTGGCACATGCCTATAATCCCAGTGCTTGGGAGGCTGAAAACAAGAGGATCACTGGGAGTTTGAACTGTACAGTGAGATACTGTAGAGCCTGTACTAAATACATAAAAAAAAGAAAAGAGAAATAAAACAACATTAACTGCTTCTTTCAAAAATACCATCAGAAATCAACAACGCAAACTACTGTACATAAGACATAGATTTGTATATTATTTTGAAGGTCTTATTTTCTTTTAACATACTCCCTGCAGCTATGGTGGCCAGGATTTTCAGGTGTGTTTTACTAAATTGCTCTACTTTTATAAAAAAAAAACAAAAACTTCCTTTCTGTAAAATAAATCTTTTTTTTTTTTTTTTTTTTTTTTTTTTTTTTTTTTTTTTTTTTTTTTTTTTTTTTTTTTTTTTTTTTTTTTTTTTTTTTTTTTTTTTTTTTTTTTTTTTTTTTTTTTTTTTTTTTTTTTTTTTTTTTTTTTTTTTTTTTTTTTTTTTTTTTTTTTTTTTTTTTTTTTTTTTTTTTTTTTTTTTTTTGGCTTTTTTGACACAGGGTCTCGCTATTTATTTTATTTTATTTTTGTCTTTTTCAGACAGGGTCTTGCTATGCAGGTCAGGCTGGCCTTGAGCTCACTTTTGTAGCCCAGGCTGGTCTCGAACTCACACCAATCCTACTGCCTCAGCCTCCCGAGTGCTGGGATTACAGGTGTGAGCCACCACGCCAGGCTCACTATTTAGTTTAGGCTGGCCTTGAGCTCACCTTTGTAGCTCAGGCTGGTCTCGAACTTGCACTGATCCTCCTGCCTCAGCCTCCCAGTGCTGGGATTACAGGCATGCACCACCATGCCTGGCTGTAGAATAAATCTTAAGTGCAAGAAATTTTGTTTTGTTTTGTCTTTTTGAGATAGGGTCTCACTTTGCAGTTCAGGCTGGCCTTGAGCTCACTTTTTGTAGCCCAGGCTGGTCTTGGACTCACATCAATCCTCCTGCCTCAGCCTTCCAAGTGCTGGGATTACAGGTGTGCGCTGTAAATGCAAGAAACTTAATAATGACAATTTTGTGTATAAGAGTCAACCATTCCTATTGTGGGGCTCCTACACACGGCTTGTCTCCAGTGTGCCAACTGGGTAAATTCACAGTTGGGCTCCTATTTTCCCCAGGCTTAGCTACTGCAGACCACATCCAGATTCTGGTGTTGCAAATTAGGTGCCTTCAGAACCAAAGAATCAGTGGGTGTGTTTTACTCTCCTTGATACTCAGACATACCTATGCAACACACAGAATATTCTATGGGCAAAAATCACGTTGCCCAGGTGTACACAACTTGACAGTCATCATAGCCAGTGAGTGAATACAAAGATTGCTTTCTGTGTGCTTCAGGTACAGCTATGGAGCTGCACAGCCAGATACCATTATACTAAAGTACATGATTTCATTAGAAAAGCATGGAATGGGTTATGGTAATCCACAATAATGCCCTAAGGGATGAATGCAATGGCCATACAATATTATGGATTATCACCATTCTCTTGAATGGCTTTTTAAAAGCAATCCTGAAGTGGTAATCATTCTTGAAGAAAAACATTTTTGTCTTTATGTAATAAACAAATTACAGTCTTTATTATCTTTTCCATTTATGCAGAAAATGAATGTGCGTAAGAACAGCTGTACCTAACTACATGATACTGTTAATTGTCAGCTGTGAGAGGTCAGATATCCTTCAACATGAACTTATTTTTTAGCTACTCATTAAAGTAGCTAAAATTAAGCACTTTAGAGAATAATAATTAATATTCTCATTCTCCTGGAAAGAACTATTGAGGTTGCCGAAGGCAGGATTATTTATATGGCTTTACAGAAGTGCCTTCATAAGTATACTGAAAAGTAACTGAAAGTCTCATTCCTACTGAGTATCTAGCTATTTTACTGAAAATCTTGCATGTCCACCAAGAGAATCATTTAGCATGCTCTACAACAGATGCTAAGTTATCAGACTTTTCTTAATAGCAGACTAGAAGAGATCAATGCGTGAATACTTTTCTTTGAACTTCCTTTTGAAAGTTTTCTTCTTTGCATTGGAGCATGGACTTCTGGATCAAAAAGATTGTTTTCCAGGCATACTGACACTTACTATTTCCTTTCTGCAAGGAAGTTGACACCCAACAACGCAGTTACATAGGAAAAAACCTATCCTCTACCACTCACTGGGAAATTTCATATTTAAATTAACTGAGTGCCAAATGATTTTAGACTAAATCACAGCCAGCTCCTTTTTGGAAATATTTGTTATTGATATGTGTTTCAAATTAGTAAGTCATGGTAGAAAAGAATAGAAAGAGAAAAATGCAATTAATTAATGATAATAGGATAACAAGATGCTACATACTTTGAAGTTTTAAAGGGTTACAATAATTCACTAATTTTCCATTTACTTGTTTTGTTATACTTCATTGATGTAGCAATGTATCAAAGTTTTGCAAATTTTTTTTTGTCTTTTTGAGACAGGGTCTTGCTATGCAGTTCAGGCTGGCCTTGAGCTCACTTTTGTAGCCCAGGCTGGTCTCGAACTCACATCGATCCTCCTGCCTCAGCCGCCCGAGTGCTGGGATTACAGGCATGAGCCACCACGCCCGGCTAAAGTTTTACAATTTGTTAGCTATACTGCTAGAAGTTTTTATTTCCTGTGTACTTTATAATATATAAGCTTAAAACTTGAATCAGTTGATGAAATTGCCATGTGATAATAACAATATTGGTGAATAGTTTAATTATTCATTGAAATGAAGAAATACAAAATGTTTTGGAACGTGGCAAGGTTAACTCACATGAAGTTAACACAGGAATCAAACTAAGTTCCTCGTTGCCTGGATAAAATGTAATAGAAACATATTTTATTCGTTGAATTCTTAGTATTTATTAACATGATTACTTCAGAGCTCTTTGTAAAATAGGTTATATGTATTATTTGTTGCATTGAATCAATCAGACAGTACAACAGTATATGGAACAAAACATAAAAATGTGCAACATAGAGAGATAAAAAAGATTTCTAAAACTGTACACACAAATGTAAAATACATGATCATTGTCATAAATAGTAGTATGCACGCGAGCCTTTGCATAGAAAACAACAACAAAGAAAGAAAACCTGGAAATCATGGAGAGTCATACTAGGAAGCTTGTTTGTACCGGGAAACTGGGGCTGTGTAACAAAATGTACAGTCTGAGTGGCTGAAATAACAAGAGTTTATTTTCTCATCATTGGGGAGGCTTGAAGTCCAAGGTCAACAACCTGGGAGTCAAGGAAAGGGATGGTTGATGGGCTTGTAGAAAAAGCAGCAAAGACACAGAGCGAAGGCTACACTGGAAGGGAAGGATCCAGACTGGGGAAGCCTACCTGAGACAGGAAAGTTTAACTGTTGAGAGAACAGCAGGTCACTGTCTACTACCTCTCAGAAAGGGGAAAAACTAAAACAAAAGCAAAGACAACTATGCAGTAGGAGAAGATGTAACCAGTATAGTAGCAAGTCTTATATGAGCTGCCCCTGCACATCAGTTGACATGGAAAACCTGCGGAACCATTCGATACATCTCCAAAAACCGACCCAGAGTTATCTGCAGAAGAAAATATATACTAAAATAATGTTTATATGAAACAGTTGAGAAAAGGTCATCTAGATTAGAAATGATCTTGGGGCAGGAAGACAGGTGACATTGTGAGTCAGGAGTGGAAAGATGTTGGAAATACCACCAGCTGAGTAGAAGTTATATAATCTAGATTTTTCTTCTTCACAACATAGAGCAGGCAAAATTGTATCCTCTTCCTTATATAAATTTTGGCAACAATAACAATACTCATGACCGCTAGTGGTCAAGAAGTGGTCATAACAATTTTGGAGGGTCAAAAAAATATCTTGCTGGGTTGAGAACCTGGTGGTAAGAGCAGCAGTTATCCGTGTTTCATTATCAGAACCCCCAGAGCTGTTGGATTGTCTCTTACCTTAACGCTTCTTTCGTAAAATGTTACATGTAAATCCCTGATCATTGAAATTTATCTGCATGATGCAAAGGGCTTGTCTGAAATTTTAAGGCCTGACTTTTCTGCCGTGGGGCTGATTTCTCTTGTCCTCCTCAAACATTAAAATAAGAAATATTTGAGCTGTCTCCAGTGACCATCACTAGATGAAAGCTCAATGCAATTAATTACACACTCAAGTGTATCTAGCATCAAACATGGAATAACATATCAAACAAAAAAAAAAAAGATTCATATTGACTTCAACATTAAAACTAAGATTCAGTAAAATATGTTGTCCATAGATGACACATAAATAGATGGAAAGACATAGATCAGGAGAAAAGGTAGGCTATAAATTTAATATCTGAAAGGACTGAGAGAAAGTATGTGCATGAGACAGAAATGAAGGTTTCACACAGGTAGAATAGTTTTTAAAATGTCAGGGTAACCACAACAAAATCCATATCTTAAACATTTTAGCCTCTAAATTTACAAAGGTATAGCTGATGCTATAATGCACTGACTACATAAAGAAAAATGAAGGAAATGTATTCCAATACACAATGAATAAAACACAAAATACATTAAAGATCTAAAGAAGAAAGTAAAGTTATTAAATTTAAACATACCTCCCAAAAAATCATAAGACATTACATTTAAATATCAACAGCATCAAGATTCAGAATTTCTGCTACATGAAGTAAACCATTGCCAAACTCAGTGGGTTACAATGCTCTCAGAAATCTATGCAGAGTCAGTATGTGTCAAGCAATGAACATCTGTTGTATATGTGGAACATTAAATGATAAGAGTACAGAAACCCAACAGAAAAATAAGATGAATCAAAGAGATGAAAAGAAAAGAAAGCCCCAACTTTATTTTGGCTAATGATTTCAAAGATTTCAGTCTGTGAGTGGCTCATTCCAAGGCAGGCATGGCAAGGTGGAAGAGTATGATGAGTAAAGTTGCTCAGAGCATTGCAGGTAGGAAGCAGAGAGAAATGGGTCGACCCAGGACAATGCTATCCTCTTCTAAGTCAATCTCCAAGATACCATCTTCCTTCACCAGACCCCATGTCCTGAACTCACTTCAGCTGTGAATAACTCAGTGGACAGTTCCACCAGTGACTATAGGAACCCCATGAACCAGTCTTTTTCCAAAGTCACACGTGCGAATTTGAGGTATATTTAGGAGGTAAAGCATAATGTTCAATGACTCAGAGATTTCACACCTGTGTATAAAACTCACAGAAAATATACAATTGAAAAACAAAAACAACAACAACAAAAACTACATCCCAGGTTTCATTATAGAAATTTTGTTGTGATGTACGGAATTTGAACAATCCGTGTGTTTAACCACAGAGTAATTATATGTACATACAGCAATTGTAGTCAGGGACTTCAAGGGAATAGATTTAATATAGGAAATATAATTTATAGTGTTATTTTACAACATTCACCCAAAAAGTCAATTGTAGAAGAATGCCAGAGACCTAGAGACCCAAAGAATGCAGTTGAAGTTCTGGATCACACAGTAATGTGCTATCTGAGTCTAGCTGAAGACCTAGAACCTTGGGGCAATGTCTTCCACAAGTACAACTGGAGGCTCAGAGCCCACAATAATGTTTCAAAAACTCTACACTTTCATCCCAGATCACAGATCTACACTGAGAATGCCCAAAGCTCAGTGGTAGGAGCTAAAAGTCTGTGCCAGTAAAATAAAGAATCTGTGCCAGCAGGCTGAGGGATCTGCACTGGAGCCAGGGAACAGGACTCAAGGTAAGGATCAGAGCTCCCTGGAAGAGAATCTCAGCCATCCTGAGTGGTAGTGAGGAACCAAGCTTCTCTACACAAGACATCAGCAGAGCTCATTCACATCAGGAAAGCAAGCAGACAAGCTTCTCCAGGAGGAGCAAAAGCATCATATCTTCCCCTCCCGTTATCTTTTTATGCTGTTGGAAACAATCCCCAGGTGGGTTTTCTACACCCAGAACCACAGTGATTCAGTTCAGCTGGGTGTTACAAATTGTCCAACAGTCAATCCACCACAGCAATATACGAAGTGTTGAAGACACTCTGCTGTACAAAAAAGGTCAATCAGATGTACAGACACATACCATTTACATAAAGTAGAAATTTAAAAAGGAAAATAATATTTTAAGAATGTATCATCAAGAGCCAGCCGGGTAGCTTAGTGGACTATAACACCTGTTTAGGTACAGTTTCTCTAATTTCTCTCTCAGTGTGTTTGTTATCCATGTGGAGGAATGCTACTGAAATTTTTGTGTTGACTTTGTAACCTGCTATGCTGTTGAACTTGCATATTAATTCTAGCAACTTCTTGGTAGAATTTTGTGAGTCTTCAAAGTAGATTATTATATCATCTGCAAATAATGATAATTTGACTTCTTCTTTATCTATTCTTATTCCTTTTATTTCTCTCTCTTGTCTAGTGACTGTAGCTAATGATTCCAGAACTATATTGAATAGGAGTAGTGATAGAGAAAGTGTATCTTTTATGATAGCACTGAAGAAAATGAAATAATTAGGAATTAACCTAACTAAAGAAGTAAAATATATATTAAATGAAAACTACAGTATTCTGTAAAAAGAGATCCTGTAGGATTTCAGAAAATGGAAAGATATTTGCTGCTCCTGGATAGGAAGAAACAACTTTGTGAAGATGGCCATACTCCAGAAATTGTTTTAGAGATTTAATGTAATAACTATCAAAATAACATCCACATAACTCACAGACCTGGAGAAATCATTCCTAAAGTTTATTTGGAACCAAAAAAGAATTAAAATTGCAAAGAAAACCCTGGGTAACAAAGACAAGGCAGGAAGCATTACAATTCTGGACCTAAAATTATACTATAAAGCTATTGTGATAAAGTCAGCATGGTATTGGCAAAAAAAAAATAGACCTGAGGATCAATGGAATATACTAGAAGATGCAGAAAAAATACAAGCATAGTCAGCCACCTTAATTTCGACAAAGGGGCCAAACATGTTTACTGGAAGAATGATAGTCTCTCTAACAAATGGTGCTGGGAAAACTGGCTCTCCACATGGCAGAAATTAAACCTGACCCAGGTTTATCACCATGTACTAAAGTAAAGTCAAAAAAGATTGAAGATCTAAATATTAAAAGAGAAACATTAGATCCCCGTGAAGAAAAAGTGGGTGAAAATCTTGAAGACATTGGGGTAGGCAAAGAATTCATGTACAAAAGTCAAAATAACAGTTGAAAGAATCAACAACTGGGACTGCCTCTGGCTAAGATGTTTTTTCACCTCAAAAGAAATTACCAACAAAGAAAAAAAAAAAACCCACAAGTTTCAAAATGATTTTAACTAATAAATATTCAGACAAAGGTTTTCTATCTAGAATCAATAAAGAAGTAAAAATCATTAGGGTCCCAAAATTCAAAGACTCCATCCAGAAATGGGCATCTGAGATGACCACACACTTCTCAGAGGAAGAAGTTCAACAAGCCTACAAACACATCAAGAAACACATGACTAGTCATTCGTGACATGCAAATTAAAACAACACTTAGGTACCATCTCACCCAAGAAAGAATAGCTTTCATAAAGAAATGAAGCAACAACAAATGTTGGAGAGGCTTTGAGGAAAAAGGAACACTTCTCCACTGCTGGTGGGAATGCATTCTGGTGCTACTATTATGGAAAGCTGTGTGCATACTCCTTAAAAAGCTAGAACTAGAAATCTTACTGAATCCAGTTATCCCCCTACTGGGAATTTCACCAGAAGAACTGAAAACATCATACCCTAGTGATATCTGTGCACCTATATTTCTAGCAGCTCTACTTTTAATAGCCACAACATAGAAACAACCAAAATGCCTATCATGTGAAGAATAGTTGAAAAAGATATGGTATTTTTATTTATTTATTTATTTATTTATTTATATTTATTTATTTATTTATTTATTTATTTATTTATTTAAATCTTTTGGAGACAGAGTCTCGCTGTGCAGATCAGGCTGGCCTTGAGCTCACTTTTGTAGCCCAGGCTGGTCTCGAACTCTCACCAATCCTCCTGCCTCAGCCTCCCGAGTGCTGGGATTACAGGCGTGAGCCACCACGCCCGGCAAGATATGGTATTTTTATACAATGGATTATTACTCAGCTATAAAGAATGATAAACTAGAAGACTTCATTTATAAATGGATGTATATTGAACATATACTCATAAGTGAAATAAACCAGACTTATGTGTGTAAATATCATATAGTCTCCCTAGTGTAAGTACTCAAAGGAAGAAAAAAGAAATAGGCATAACACAGCTGAAAGGAAATCAAGGACTTAAGAGTTAAACAATGAACTGATTGCAAGCAGAAAAGATAGGAAGCATGGCAGGGGCAAAGCCATGCACTTACATACACACAGATTGAATTAGCTAATGATCCTAGGAAACTCTAAAATGTTTTTGACACCGAGGATAGCAACATATAATGATAAAAATATGCTTGTAATACCTGTCATTCTGGTCTTTTAGATGAATGCTGCTTCTAATTAATTTCAATTACTGCTATACACTCTCTCAAGTAAATGGTTGACTCACAGGAAAACAAAAACGGGTATTACATGGGAGTAAGAGACAAGGAAAATGTCATATGTTTGACTGGCTGCAATTTTGTATGTACATAGATTTCTAAATGTGTAAAATTATGTAACTGCTTTTATCACGTTGTGTAGAGACTTATTAGAATATCAATAATTGATAGAAAACACCAATCCCAAGTTAAGTCTGAGATGTTGGATGCTCAGAAAGACAGCGATGTTATGCTCAAGTACCTATGTTAATGAGTGATAATATCAATAAGCTTTTCTTCTGCAGGGTTAAAAATATGTCTACAGATCAAAAATTAGAGAAAAAGAAGGGCTACAAGGATAGCCAATATTTTTGCCCTAGTCCTTCAAGATAAGTGAAGACTCAAGACATAAGAGAACCTGTGCTGTAACATTCTATACCTCAGTAGTTTCCCAGATTTACTGTTCAAGGAGATTATGGGGCTACAGAGGAATGTGATTGATGATGTACTGTGTGCCAAAGGAAAGTCATCTAAAGAGAAAATATTCTTTCGAACTTTCACTTAGAGCAAACTGGTTAAGCAATTGCCGTGACTCATCTAGATGGCTGACATTGAAAATAGTTCTACAAAGCACTGTACATGGTTCCAAAGTAAATCCTGAGGAGATTTGACTGAACTTGAAAAATACAGAAGTTACAAGTTATACAGGTCTTGCTTAAACTTGCCCTTAACCACCCAGCACAAAAGTTGAACCACAAACATAAAACACGGAGCTAGATTAGAATGCTGACCTTTAAAAGGCTTAAATCAACAGCTTCCAACAGTGCCAGTTTTACCAATAACCCACTGCAATTATCAAATACTGGATTATGTATACAATGACTTTCTCTTAGTTCAGTGAGAAGAAATTTTGTTGTATCAATAATAATTGGAAAAATTATAATGTGTACACCCTTTCCTCTGTATAACTAAAAGGAGAACAACAATATACATTGTATCAAATATTGAACTGTACTACTAAAGTGTTGTGAAACTGTCACACATTGTTATACATTGTTATTTCTTATTAAAAGTAATAAAATAATTAAAAAATAAAAAATGAAACCAACTGTCAGCAAATATAACATTGTAATTAATTCCAAGAACATTTTAATTTAAGGACTCAAATCTGTATCTTGTATTCCAATTTAAAAATCTAATATACCAATTTATATTAATGAAGATTCTTTGAACTAAAATATATCCTCATGCTTTTTAAATCTGAGGCACTGACATTTTGGCGTCTGTCTTCATTTGAGTCTCAAATGGTTTCCAAAAGACAAATTATTCCACTTTCATTGTCACCAGAAATTATTTTCTTGGTTCCTATTTGGGGTAATCTGATCTCTTAGCACTTCCATTCAAAAAAGCCAGGTTCAATATCCTTAGCAAACTTTCGAATACTTTTGCAAGTAGCAAACTTCTTGCAAAATCAAAGTGATGAAGGAACAGTCCAAGTATTCCTTTCTCTCACCTTGCTATGGTTCCTTAATTCTGAAAAAGAACAAGAGCTTTTAATTCAGAAGGTAATGACCAGCTACTGTGAGAGAGCCCTGGAACTTCTCTTTGCTTTTCTTATCTGTGTGTTCAAAACCTTAGATAGCCTGACTGGGGTGGCCATACACAACACTAAGGCAGTGACTCAGCAGGGCATGGACCTAGAACAGAACAACTGTCCCTGTTCAGGCTTGCTACTTCCTCTTCTCTGCTACCTGCTCCTCTTTCTGTCATTAATTATTCCAGGGTGATTGGTATGTCTTATGCCTCTATTTATCCAACTTTTCTTCAAGACATTAATTTCTGTTTCCTTGAATTTATGATTAAAATGATGTATTGCACTAAATGAATCGAGGTTTTGTGTGCTTTTATCTACTTATACCTCAAGCTTTCAATTCACCTTAAAATGGTTTACCTCTGGGGCCCAGCAGGATGGCTCAGTGGTCTAAAGCACCTGCTTAAGAAAGCTTAGGCGACTGCAGGGACCGCAGTTAGATCCCCGACACCACAGGCTGCGCCAGCCCTGCCCTCAGGGTAGGCTGAGCCGGCCATAAAAATAAATAAAGAAGCAAAGTTCTGAAACAAGAAAAAAAAATAATAATAATAAAAATGGTTTACCTCTTAATTAATGAACTTCAGGGGAAGAAAAGAAATAAAATTCTAACATACAGACCACAGAAGATTGCAGAGTCATCTACTTGATCCAACAAAAATACTTCTTATGTAGTTCTCTTCTTTCCAACTGATCTTAGCAGATACTTAAAAAAATATTACATCACCACTCAAGAGATAGAGAAATATAGACTCCAAAAATTAATGTCTCTTTCTCCTCTCTAATTCTTGAGAAAATATACTGAGTATATTTCTTTCAAAATCCATTCCACAGATATAAAACAAAAATCTTAATGTCAATTGCTAGTAAATAGATCTCCAATGATTTTCCACTGGTGTCCCAGATAGAAGCTAAAACTACACAGAGAGACAGAATCAGTGCTGTGAATATATGGATGAATATAATCTTTAAAATATTCTGGAGAAACAAGAGTCAGACATAGGACGGTTTTGCACACACAAAAACAATCAGGTCGTTTCTCTTAGGAATTGATACTTGGGATGAGGTGGAACTTATGTGCAGAAAGGTGAAGTGTACCCCCAGCCATGCTCTCTTGTCAGGTCTTCACATAGAAGGTCGTGAATTGAGGCTAACTTTCCATTCACATGGTTATTATATATCAAAAGTTCCCCTGAAAACTATGAAATTAGGATAGGGTGGAATTAAAAGGACAATAAGGGAAATTAAGTTGTCAAGTTTTTTATTTCCATGTACAAATTTTTCAAAGTAAAACTTAATGTTCTATATAACCAATGAAAACTATGGGAAAGAATTCACATTAATTGCCCTGTTGTACTCCCTAACATGTCTGGCTTAGAAACCCTGCTCTTATCTCCCCAGTTTATTTACATGTATATTTGATTTGCTATACCAATGCTTATGGTGTGACTATGAGATTGTATCTTTCCCCAAAATACGTTTTAGTATCCTAGATTTTTGGGTGATAAGGTTGATTTATTTTATCTAAAATTTCTTGGTCATAAAAGATGCTATTATATGACAAATGATATTTTCTCCCTTGTATTTGTTTTTCTCAGAGACATTATATCAAAACCCATTTTCTTTCTTTCTTTCTTTCTTTCATTCATTCATTCATTTTGTGGGACTGGGGATCAAATTCATGACCTTGCCCTGGAGACCTGGACAGCTCTCTCTCCAGGCCCAAAATCCTCTTTTTCAATTCATATACTTTAGTTTAGTAAAGCAGAATGCTGATCCATACTATTTTCTCTGGAAGTTAAGTATAGACAAAAGTTAAGTCTATCACACTTATCTGTTGACTTTTATTTCATGCATCATGTACAGGGGCTAGAGAGATAGCTCCATGGCACAAGTGCTTGCCTGGCAAGTGCAGAGTTGTGAGTTTGAACCCCAGTCACACACACACACACACACACACACACACACACACACACACAAAAGAAAAAAAAAACTACTGTACATTTTCATAAAGATCTTAGTTAAAATACAGAAAAAATTTTAGAAAGAATTAACAAAGTCAAAAATTATAACATAATGTGTTTTGAAAGCCATATTTCCATTGTCAACAAAGAATTAGTGGTATTCTCTTGACATACAGAAGCAACTGTTGTATTTTCTCAATGGTGAAAAACCTACAAAAGAAAATCCAGCTTTGACAGCTGAATGTGAGTTGTGTCGTTTCTATGATTTGGTGCCAGAAAGGTGAATAATCTCTTCAGAGCAACAAAAGTCTCTCTCAGATTCTTCTCATTAGTTTTCTTATTTACAAATTTACCCTCTTCTGTATACCCTGGAAAATTATATATATATATATATATATATATATATATATATATATATATATATTGCTCTATCACATTGGATAAAATCTTGCAGGGCTATAGAAAATAAAGAGCTAGATGGAACAAATACTCTATTTCCAAAAATTTTCTCCAGCATTGAGCAGCAATCTAATTTAAAAAAATGAAGTTCTTTGAATTAAGCCATAGCTGAGAGTTGTTCACTGAATGACTAAAAAGCACCATGAACAAGGAGAAATGGACAAATTGTGGGAATTCTTAAGTGTGCAACAGCAGAGCTACTGTGAGATGCAAAATAAGTGTGCCTATGTGTGCCTGTGTGTATGTGAATTGTCTGTGTGTAAATAGAGTTTTGCAGGAGATGAGTTGCTACTAAGATACTTCTATATAAAAGTTACCATTGTCAAGTTGTCAAATACTAAAGTAACTTAAATAATCATAATTTCCAAAGAATAATTACATTTCTGACTGATACTAATAACAGAAGTATGTAATTAATTTTTAATTACATTCATTCATTTTCTAGTCTTACAATGAAATTTTTTTCTCTCCTCACTCTGTCTCACTTATGTAAAGAAAATATTCTTGCTCATAATTCCTGCTATTTTTTTTTTTTCTTGGAGACCTAATCAAACATTAGCCATTTTCATTTTCACTTGGAATTAGAGTTTTTTTTCCTGTAATCTGCATCTTAATACAATCTAAATTTCCCTCTTTTTAGAAGTTATTAAATAAGCTCTACCATTTCTATATCATAGAAATCTATAGCACAACTATCATGATGACAGTCTTGAAAGGAGCTATAAAGCTTTTTTAGAATATCCTAATTTTTAATGATTGGATACAGATTCCTATTTGTAGGGAAAATGTCCAACAGAATTCATATAAAATGTTAATAATTACTATCCAAGTGATAGGGCCATCATAACTTCTGTACTTTTCGTGTTTTCAAATTTTCTAACATAAACTTCCCTTTTATACATAATAGTAAAATGTTCGTTTTTCACAAGAAAATGCTTCTTAATCCAGGTTATGTGTAGACTTTTACCATCATAACTCAGGTGTACAGTCTTGAAGGGTGTACCAGAAGAAATTTCCTGCATTAGTCTCTGAGAGATCCACTATAATCAGAACCTGTGAACATACTCCTTTGGGTCAAGATCAACCTTATATGGTCTTAAGAAATGTCACAATCAATATACCTCATTTCTATCACTCAGAAAAATCATATTATTTCTTTATTTAAGCATGTTTGCACATGAATTTTTGAGAGTGCTCCGGAGATTACTTTCCTTTTGTTAGTAGTTGCTCTGATAGTCTTGAGGCTTTTCAGGTAAGAATGTCAGGTGTTTTGCACCTACTTCTACATCAACACTTTAAAACTCACGTGGGAAAGCTGCAGCTCTTGAGAGCAATGATAAATAGACTTTTCAGCCTGAAAGGTGAGGTAGATTTGGACTTTCCTGTGATCTTTAGCAAGGAAGAGGACGTTTGAGTGGAAAATAACAGCTGTGCTGATGCTAGAAAAGGTATCAGGGAAAAACACATGGAATATCGTATGAAGTTGCCAAATGGGTGGAAGCTATTGATGGTCGATTTAAACACAAAAAGACCTTTCAAAATCACTGGAAGACCCCTAATATTAATTAGATGGCTGTTAACAAGAATATAATTTGTATGATAGAATTTATCGGTACTTAAATAGTTTATGTCCTGGTTTACTTAGGTCCGTACTTTAGAAAGTGTATGCTCTTCAGTGTTTTGGGGGGTGGACCACTGGCGCCTGACCACCACCATTCACTTGAGGTTTCCAATCCCATGCCGCTTTGCTCAGCGACTCCAAGGAGCTCTTCCCTCACAGGCTGTACTCAGGAAACAGGAAGTGCTCCGAGGGTGCTCTTGCCTCGTTCCACCTCCCACTGAATTCCGGCCAGCCGCCTGGAAGGCTAACGGAACCCGGCTTCTCGACCACTCCTCTTGGGGTACTCAGGCACCTCTGGAGTCACTCATCCTGTGCCCACAATGCTATTCTAAAAACAGCAGGGCACAGCTGAAACCTTACTAAAAAATTCTGAAGGGATCCTCATTTTACTTGAAAAAAAAAAAAAAAAAAAAAAAAAACCCTCCCTATTCTGCTTTTGTTTAAGATTGTTTTCTACATCCTATGCTTCTATTTCATGGGATTTTTAAATAACATCTTTCATCCATATTATTTAACATTTTCATCTTCATTAGTCTGAGGCATCTTATAGTAAATCCAGGATTCCTTACAGGATTTTTAGCTTTTTACCCTAGTTTATTCATTCCTTGAGCCAATGAATATGCTCTACTTGCTTAAATTAAGATAAAAGAAAATAAGAGGCATAAGATTCTCTAAAAAGATAAAAAGCTCAAATGTACCCATTGTTTTATAATAAAAATGTATAATTGCAGATACAGGTTTTTAAGTCAATTAGAATTCTGGAAAAAGGGGAATTTAAAATCTTAAGAATCTAATCAATGTAATGAATTAAATTGTCAAGAAATTAGATCAGTGGAGATTTGTGCAAAGGACACTATAACAGCATTTAGAATAAGGGTTGTTTACATAATGCTAAGGTACCTAGAATAGGAAGGTGTGAGTGTGCTGCTACCTGCCAGGTTGAGAGTTCCTCAGTATTCTGAAGGGATGCAGAAGGAAGGGTGTGTTTCCACTCTTGGCTCATCAGCTGTTTTCTTTGCTTTTGAAAAGCACAAATAGATAAGCCTTCCTCTTGTTGGGGGTATCTTCATCATCTTCCATTGGTATGGTCATCTGGGAATTATCCCAGCATGCATCTGCAACAGAAACATGTGCCATAACATTTTCCCATGCAGACACTGATGAGCAACCATCAGCAGAAAGACGGGGTAACCATTTGGAAAACAGCCATTGCCCTTGGTGATACTTCCATCACCTTCATGGTGACTAATTCAGTTCAGTCTGGTCTCACAAGTGTGTGTGTGCGTGGGGGGTTTTCTGCTACTGGAAAGTACGCTTGTTCCCTTACAAAGGTACAGACTTACTTATTACGGAAGAAATCCATGCTCTTCCCCCATGTCTATATTCTTTTCATCTCTAGTAATAGTCTAATTTTTAAGTGGCAGATATAGATTAAAGTTTTAAGTCTTTGCAATAAGTCATAGTGGTGTAGCTGCTCTGATGCACAAAATGTAACTGTTCATAAATTCAGAGATTCTAGTTGAAGCCCTTGTATAGACAGAACAATTTCTTGTTATAATTTTTTCTGGTTTATAATGCATGTATAATATCTGGAACTAAAATAGCTATCTTGCACTATGAAGTTAATTTTTCCTTTATGTCTGACAAACTAATTAAAAAGAGAGATTCTTTCATTGATCCTCCTGAAGCTACTATTCCAGCCACAGATTGCTCAAGTTTGTACTGGACAAATAAATTCTTATTCTTTGTAAACTACTCTTAGTAGTTTTTGCAACCTTGTGGGTAAATCTGAGTCTTCAAAATACAATTATCTGTGACATAATAATCTACATGCATTCTGTTGGTATTTAGAACCAGAGATATTATGAAAGTTTGCCTACGTAATGCATCTGAAAACACTATGAAGAATAATACAGATAGGCAAAGGGCGCAATGCAACTCAGTGTCAGAGTATATTTTTTTTTTGCATGAGAAAGGCCCTGGGTTCCATCCTTATAACTTCAAAAAGGAAATATATATAGTTACCATGAACTTTTATATGATGTATCAGTTTCCTTTTTATCATTGCTGGGACAAAATACCTAACATACAAATTTAAGGAAGGAAAGGTTTATTTAGCTGATAGTTAGTGAAGATTTCAGTCCATATTCATCTGGCTCCAAGGCAGAGTGGCACATGGCAGAGGGCAGCAGTTTATGGCAGCAGGAAACAGCAAAGAGCAAAGAGCGGAGCACGGATAACAATGGCTACAGTGAGTAAGCCCCTCTCTGCCTTATACTGTCTTCAGGCTATCTGTGCCAGGCTGTGTCTAGCACTCACACTCAGAATCCCTAAATTATTCAGTTCCTTAATCCCAGTCTTGGATCATGAATTAATCAAAAACTCTAAAAATCCTCTGCATGATTACATCAGGCTTTGGGAGGCACGGGGCAACTAGACATAAACCATAACATATAACATGATCTAACAAACACTTTTATTATATAATTCTATCTATAAATAATTTTGATTCATCACTGTAACTCAGTTAAGTTACATAGTTTAAAAAATGCATAATTCAGGGCCAGGGAGATAGCTCCATGGCACATGTGCTTGCCTGGCAAGTGCAAGGTCATGTGTTCAAACTTCGGTCCTACCAAAAAAAAAAAAAAAAAAAAGGCATACTTCAATTAGCTTCCAAAACTTTTCAAGTCATGTTAGGAAAAAAAAAATTACGCTTGTACCATTAGCCAAAATATTTCATGTTTTAAGGAAATTCCATGATTATAGGGAATTAACATTTTTAAAATAGCAATTATATTTTATAAACTTAGTATTAATGAGTTTGCAAGATTCACCTTTATAATTTAGACTTTATAATAACAAAATTCACACATTTATAACATTAGCCTCCTTTTCCTATCTTACTGAAATGTGTGAAAAGTCAAGCCACTAGGGAGTGAATCAGTGAATGCGTGAGTAGACCAGTTGGCCAATATGGTTATGATCTTTGTTAAACAAAGTAAGGATTTTTATCTCTTCTTGTTTATACAAAATATATGTTCTCTGCTTACAAGGATAGTAGCTCGATGTTCTGCTTACTTCCAGGGCCCATTGTTCTATGGGACTCCACCAGACTAAAACATTGACCATAGCTAGGGGCAGAACTTCCTGTTCTCTGCAAAGACTTTTTGGTAGAAGGAGGTCCTGATAAGCCATTAGCCTGAGTCATTCATAATCATTGACAAAATCAACGTGGGTCATCTTCATTCACTTTTATTCTGGGAACATTAAGACCTTGTTTCAGATTTCATTCTGTTCCATATACAGTGGTTTATCAACTAATAGAGAAAAGTCCAGATACAAATCATATCCTGGAGAGATGTCATTATTTGAATTTGAATGACAGAGGATGCTGTTAAGGATTTAGTAATCTTGCCTAATATTCTGGGATTTCAGTTATAGGTCCATAATTATTTTTTCCTTCTGTCTTACATGATTGTTTTAAATCCTAGCATAACTTTAAAGTGTGTGTGTGTGTGTGAGAGAGAGAGAGAGAGAGAGAGAGACAGAGACAGAGACAGAGAGACAGAGACAGAGATAGAGAGAGACAGAGAAGGAGAGAGAGAACATGTAAATCTTAAAATCTTATACGGGAGAATTGTATGCCTTTTCAAACTCTTTTTTTTTTTTTTTGCTTGTTTGTTTGTTTGTTTGTTTGTTTGTTTTTATGGCTGGCTCAGCCTGCCCTGAGGGCAGGGCTGGCACAGCATGTGGTGCCGGGGATCAAACCATGGTCACTCAGCCACCTAAGCTTTCCTATGCAGGTGCTTTAGACCACTGAACCATCCTGCCGGGCCCTCCAACTCACTTTGGAACACACTGCAAGAATATTTTGAGCTTTTAATGAAACTTGTATGATTTCACGTTGTACTTCAAAATACATAAAGGTAATACAGCTTGAGTTCTGGCATGCTCCCATTGTAATGTTTTCAAATGATTATTTTAGAGTGTAGTGACTCTTAACCACTATTTCAGTTACTCTGGAAATGGAAACATAGTCAAAGCCAGCCTCAAAAACGCAGCGAGAACCTGTCCCTAAAGATTAAAATGTGATGTTTTTACTTGCTTTGAATAATGTTGGCCCTCTATAGAAAGGAAGGAGTTTAATGTGCTTGCATTTAGTATGGAGTGGGACAAGGTAAAGAAATTTTTTGGAAAGAATGCCATAGCAAAGAGACAGTGAATGTTTAAGTGAATCTAGACCATCAAAATCCAGAATACAATTTCAGAAATTTGTTAAAAATAGAACAGCTTTAGAGAAAGGTATGGTTACACCTGGTAACTTTAAAAATAAACTCCTGACAGGGTTCAGGATGCTAAATTCACACTTGGAAAGTAAGTCTTAATTTATTCTTCGTGTCTTTTGTTGCTGCTTCTGCATTGAAAGACAACATTGTGAACAACCCAAGACTTTTCTTCAGGGCGAAATTGAAGTGAGATGCTAATTATTTGCTTTATCTTTATGCAATTTAAGAACGCCTTTAATTTAGGGTAAAGAAAAAAGTGTGGCTTGTTCCATACTTAGAAGATTATTCACATTTAGTCTCTTGCAGTGGATTTTTACACCCTTGAGATATTTTGTTTTTGTTTGAAAGAAGAATTAAAGTCAGAATATGATAGCAATAGCTACATACCTATGTTTATTGTGAAATTCATAAAAATGGAGATACAGAAACACTTTAGCTGTCCGTCAGTGCACAAATAGAAAAAGAAAATGTGGCATACATACATCAGAACATTTTTTTCAGTCATGAATAAGAGTGAAATCATGTTATTGCTGGAAAAATTGATGGCTTACGCAAAATAAGCTAGAGTCTAAAAGTCAAATATTTGATGTTTTGCTTTATACATGGAATTTTAAAGAAAACATATTTTCAAAAAATGATAGAAAAGTAGAAAGGAGACTATTAGAGAAAAGAAACAGGATCTTGGAAGGAGACGGAAAGGGCAAGGGGAGTAGTGAAAGAGGAAAAATGAAAAAAGCAATACCACGGTATACACTTGTGTGAATGTGTCACAGCTAGCACCACTATCATACTGACTAATATGCAGTAACAAAATATTTGTAAAAATCAGGTCAGGCAAATTTAAGCCAAAATTGCACTTCAGTTTTTGCCTTACTATTGCTAAAGATACACTGCAATGGATATATTCAAGCTAATTCATTGAGTATCTGAAAAATATTAAATTCAAACGCAGACATGAAGATATGGCTTTAAGCCTTTCCCTAAAAGTTGTCGTATTGTTATTTTAATCAGCAGAAAAATCTGAAAGGAAGCTCGGTTCCATTCGGAGGCACACATTGTATTTCTCTGAATTAGGGCTATACATTTCGCTGCACATATGTGGAATGATTTGAAGTCTAGACAGATGTTTATTGAAGATATTGAGTCTGTCAATATGACTCATCAATATTTAATGGAGGTAACGAACACAGCAGTGACAATTCCTTTACTTTGTTTATTTATTAAAAAAATAAATCTAGATAATATGATTTGAGTAAGCTCTTTCTCCACTGCAAAACTAACAACACTGGCTCATTCATGATGTGAAAGATATTTGGGATTTAATCCTTTACAGGAAAAAGTAAAAGTGTTCAATTTGCTTTTGAGTAAGAAATATATAAAGACAATGAAGTTATCCTTTAAAATATCCTGTATGCAAATTGCTTTGTTTTTGTTACTTAAGTCAAAGGACATTAGGGAAAAATGAGAGAAAGAGACTTGGAAAAAGGTTTAGATAAGTTCGGCTGCATTTGTGCGCCTTAAAATTTTTCTGAGACGCCCATTTTCTGTTCTTTTGATGTCATGTAATATTTGGTTTTTTTTTTTCAGTGAATTATAAGACATAGCAGTATCGGTCAAAACAATTTTATTATTCGATTTGGCAAAACCCCAAAGAAGGCAAAAATAAATTCTTAGCTTACTTTAAAACAGTGCAAATCTTTAAAGTTTCCTCAAGGACAGTAGCAAATATCTGCGTCTACATTTAAAATATATATTTCAATGATAGCCAAAGAAATGCTTCTTCCTTTTATACTTAACTTTTTGTGAGGCAAAGCCAAAGAAAATTATAAGATTTACAGTCATAATCGGAGTGATCATTGTGGAATATCAATGCCATTCAAAGCATAAGAACAAAAGCCCAGGCAGATGAATTTCCTTCTGCAACCAGTTGAGAAATCAAACCATGTAGGAATAAATGTAATTCTAGAGTCTTTACCTTCATGAAGATCCAATTATACCTGAAATGTTTCAGGCAAAGATTGCTGAATTTCAGCTCTTATTTAAAATCCAAATTTATGCTGTGATTTCTCACTCTAAGTCCATTTTACTTTACACATTTTTCTACCACCAAGTTTTTTTTTTCTTTCCTAGACATGTACAAAGGTGTCAAGTACTCCATAAAGCTTTGTTGTATTTAACATCCATATCTTTGCTTCTGACATGATCTTGTCCTCTCAGAGAAGCACCAACAAGCAATGAGAAGCAATAACTGGGTCCCATTCATGTGATCTGTGAAGGATGTATTAGACCTTAGTTTTTAATCTAGTGTTATTTTAGGAAGAACTTGATAAATGTATCATTTCTTCTTTAGCTGAAAGGTAAAGAGAAATGAAAGTAATTGGGTTGCAACAAATTTTCCTTCCTCTGAAAATGTCCTCAGTCCTTTATAAGACTTGGAAGTAATATTTTATTACATTAGGTAGTTATTGTAGATAATAAAATTCACAATATTATATGGCAAAAGGAAGACAAACAGAGAAGAAAATCAAAAGTCCTTTTTAATATAAAATAATAGAGAAATGATAATCTCATGATGTAGGGCAGCTTTCTTTTCTTTTTATTTTTTTTTAGAATGCTATTTTTATTTTATTCTTTGCTTGTTTCAGAACTTTTGTTTGTTTATTTATTTTTATGGCTGGCTCAGCCTGCCCTGAGGGCAGGGCTGGTGCAGCATGTGGTGCCAGGGATTGAACCGCGGTCCCTGCAGCCACCTAAGCTTTCCTAAGCAGGCGCTTTAGACCACTGAGCCATCCTGCCAGGCCCTAGAGCAGCTTTCTTAATTGAAATTGTTTCAGTAAATAACACAACCCCCAGCTTTTCTTCTACTTAAAAATGATCTTCTTCAAATACATTGCCATCTTACAATGTCATAGTTATAATAGGACATTTAGTTTAAAGACTATTTTATAATTTAAGTTATGAAGATGAGTTAGTAATAATATTTTTATTTTATTTACTTCTGCTTTAGAAATGTGCAGGCCACACAAGAATGAGCAAACAGACCTGGGGATGCTGCTCAGCAGCACCAGTGCCCTCCTAGCAAGTGCCAGGTTCTGAGCTGGATTCCTGTACAAAAAAGAAAAAGAAAAAGAAAATCCTAGTACACTGTCAACATTCTAATAGTTAAGTATTAGGATTAAAACTTATTTTTAAAAACTTACTCTTGATTTTTTCTTTTTCTCATTTTTATTATCATCAGTATATAATATAGTACATAGTATTTACATTCCTTGTGCGCAGACGGTACATGTATGTAACATATCTGAAGTCCTTTCCTCATTATTTTCCTATCTCTGCCTCCTTTCTTTCATCTACCCATCCCTTGAATTCCTTCATTTTTTTCACGTAATGCTTGTAATACATGTTTACATTCCTTGTTTGCTTAGGATGTATGTTTATGACCCTAGATCTCTTTGGATTTCTTCCCATTCTCTGTAAAATGGAAACATAAATGCTCAATGTGGAACATATATAATAATTTGATGTTATAATTTTGTCTCTATATAGAAACTTGATCATTTAGGTAGTGGTTTTATTATTTATAATAAGTAATATTGTTCATATATATTTTATAATTAATTCTACTGAAAATTATGGGACTTTCAAGGAAGGTCAAAATAAAATGTAGAAAAATATGCAGTACAATATGTATCTTTAATTTTTACAAATCATTTATTTTTCATTTAGTTATTTGGTTCAGGGTCTCATTACAGTGCTCAGACTTTTAGTGGTCCTCCTGTCTCAGCCTCCCAAGCTCTGGGATTACAGGCATGCACCACCCTGCCTGGTTTCAGTAGCTGGCTTGGTATGTCCAGTGTTCTGGGCCTGGCCAGACACGTAGTACTGGGGATTGAACCCAGGTCCTTGTGCTTGCCTGGCAAGCGTTTAGGCAGCTGAACTATGTTCCCTGGCGTGTAGTACAATTTTATTAGAAATGTTTTTCTGTCATTCAGCAAACAAAATTAATCCACTTTAAAATTGTATTAGTTAATGAAAAATTTAAATTGCTTATTTATATGTATTTTATGCCTTGATGTAGGTAAGTTCTAACTTTGAAAAATGAAGATGGAGCTAAGGAAGTCATCGCCAGCACATAATAGAGCATAGGATAACTTTAACACTAAGAAAAATTAACTTTTAAATGAAATGAAAACCTTTAATAGACACTTCAGTAGCTAGAGAAAATTATTATACGTCTAGTTGCTCTTTATCTAAAGGCATGAACAGCTCTATGTAAACGTAAGAGATGCAGAACGATAGAAAATTACAGGTAAAGACTGTCTTGTCAAAAAATTCATCATTTCCCCTAAAAAATATAGTGACAGCTTTCCTCCTACTTTCCTGACAGTAAAAAAAATATGGATGATGGATAATAGTAAAAAAAAAACTATAAATAGCCTTAGAGTAGACGTAATATATTTCAACAATTTTATCTATACTATTGTGCTAGGTGCCCTTTGTTGTTAAATTGGTACCCTATATTTCTCTGAAGTTTGGGTTCCTATGATATGCTCATTCCCTGAAACTACACTGTAATAGTTGTCTTTCTGTACCTTAGAGGACAATAGTAGGCTGTACTTTGCCTTTGTCCTAGGATCATGAGACTTGAAAAATCAACAAACTTATTCATTCTTTAGAAGAATAATTTTGTCGTGCCTAAATTTAAATTATAGCTGGGCATATTGATGTAAACATGTGACCCAGCTGAGATGGGAGGATGATGTGGAGTTTGAGGCCAACCTGGACTATATAGCGAACTCAAGTCTAGCCATACCTACATAAAGAGACCTTGTCTAAAGAAAAAAAAAAAAAAAAAAAAAAAAAAAAAAAAAA
>PVJA010015900.1:15102-44584 GCA_004027025.1 Myocastor coypus | reverse complement strand
GGCTGGGCTGGAACAGGAAGTTAGTCGCGGGAACGCAGAGGCGGGGCAGAGGGGCGCAGGGGCTTACCCACGGCGGGTGCGCAGGCTCAGCTCTCAGCGGTGGGGTTTGGGCTGGGCTGGAACAGGAAGTTAGTCGTGGGAACGCAGAGCTCCTTTTGTATTTCTAAAAATTGCTTTAATATTTTTGTCCAGCATTCCTTCATCTCTAGCATAGAGGGGTCATTATTATGCATCTATTTTTCATAGGAACACTTTTGTTTGTGTGTCTAATCACTTTTATTGATTTTGGAATGAAGACATTATGAATGTTAATATTGGGTGTTTGGATTTGTTCTCTTTAAGATTTTTTTTTTTTTTTTTTTTGGAGACCAGGGTTTGAACTCATGATCTTGCACTTGCTAGGCAGGCACTTGTGCCATGGAGCTATCTCCCTAGTCCCTTCATTAAGAATGTTGAACTTCATTTTATAAGGCTTTTAAGTAACTTGCAGTTAAGCTTTTCTTTCTAGTCTTGTTTCTAGTTTCTGTGTGTGTGTGTGTGTGTGTGTGTGTGTGTGTGTGTGCACATGCATGCACATGCATGCACGCACGCACATGCGCATGCACATGTGTTTGTGACTAGTTAAGTTTGGAGTAGCTTTATTAGTAGTCCCTTCAGAGCCATATTTCCTTGATATTACCTCATTAGTTTCTAGGTGTTCAACAGGACTATTTTGATATAAGGGAAGGAAATTCCCAACCTGCTAGATATCTGGTATAAATTTGTGTTCTCTGAATTAGAAGAATGAATTTTGAGAACAATGGAGTTAGAAGCAGAATATATTTATTGAGAGAAAGAAAGTTTCTGTACAAGACAGTGACAAACATTGAATCTGTCTTATAGAGAAAATCCACATGAGGCAGGTCCAAGGTGGGAAACATGGGAACCTGCAAGATTGGCATAAGGTGGGCCAAAACTATAGTCAACAATAAGATTACAAGGATAGTTGCTCAGGTAAAATTGGTTAAATCTGGATCGAATTGGGAAGTGAGTTATGTAATAAATGGGCAAGAATACAGAACAGAGGCTTTTCTTATAGGGAGTCGGGTTAGTGACTCTTCCTGTCTTCCTCATGGGGGTAGAGACCTATTAAGAATGTCAATCCTTGATGCTTCTCTTTAGGGAGGTATGTGAGTGTGTTTGTTTTATCTTTTGTCTTAGAATTTGGCTGGAACTATCTGTTTCTCCTATAGTAGTAAGGCACCTCATATTTAGCACTGGCTTTGTTTGATGACAGCGCTTTCTGACTGCCTATAACATTTCTATCTTAGTTTCCTACAACAGTGTCACTCTGGCCAATTGGAACTTGACTTTCACTCAGTCCCTGTGTTTCTGGGAATGATTCAGCTTGAAATTCCTGTTCTTCTTGTCCAGTGAGCTTTGTACTAGGTAACAGACTGCAAGAAATTCCTATGCAACTTCTTGAATGCTTTATTTGCATGTCTCCCTCATACAGTGTACTCCTGGGGTGTGCTCAAACAATTGAGACCATGTGATGGCATGTGTCTGTTATCCTAGCTCTTGGGAGGCCGTAAACAGGAGGATAACTACAAGTCCAACCTAATAGTAAGACTCTGAACACCCTATAGACCCTTCCCTTAAATACAATGAATAAATAAAGAAGTAAATAAAGTAATAGGAATTCAACAGTGGTTACTGTATTGTACGTTACCTTCCAATTAGTTGTTCAGGTTACCAGATATAAATGTGCCAGATTAGCTTAAAGAAAAAGCAAAACAAAGCAATAACAAAATTTGCAAGAAATGTAAAAGAAAAAATAATAATAGAAAAAAAACATTTTTAGGAATTAACTGCTTTCAAAAGACCAGCAGAAATTGACAGTACAATTATGCAAACTACTCTGCAGATATACCTAAGTATACCTTTTTCCCCAAATGTAAAACTTTGCCATCCTTTATGCTTTCCATCAAAAACAGGGAAAGCACCTCCAAAAGGAGACTTCCCAGCACCCAAAATTTAATATCACTTAAAAATATCTATCTCTTCTATTTCTGACTAGTTTTGTAGTCCTTTATAGTTGAAGGACAAGTGTAGCATCAGATATTTGAACACAGGAAAGAATAAATTTAATTTTAATATTATGTCTAATATTAAAGGAATAGCTTCATAGAGAGAAGTGCTGAAATTTTTTAAAAGCACTGCCTATAGCTTCTTTTCCCTTTCTTTTTTGAGACAGAGTCTTGTTATATAGTTCAGGCTGGTCTTGAACATAGAGTGAGCCTCCTGCCTCAGTCTCTAGTTCTGGGATTATAGCTGTGTGCAACTAAACTGTGCTACTGCTGATGACTATTCTTTGAAAAGAGTACACATACTTTCATCAGTTTTAGTTTATGGGTCAGAGCAGTTTTAAAGGGACCTAGGTGGGGATGGCAAGATAGCACAACAGACCAGAGTGCCTGCTTAAGCAAGCACAGGGTCCATGGTTCAATTCCTGGCACCACTTGCTATGCCAAGCCCTCCCCCATGGTGGGCTAAGCTGACTACAGCTTAGTGGGCATAGCGGTACACACCTGTAATCCCAGAACTGGGGAGCCTAAAAATAAATAAATAAATAAATAAATAAATAAATAAATAAAATAAGAGAGACCTAGAATTAGAACCAGACTCAGCAGCATAGTATCCATTGGCGTAGAATCAAAGATATTATATTGTACTCAGTACCATCAGTAAGATTCAGTATGCAGCAATGGTAAGATACATGTTATGAATTATGTCCTATTTTGCAAATAACAAAAATTTGGTCAGTTTTTTGTTTGCTCCTTTCTGATAATTTTTCTTTGGAAAACTACTTTTCCTGTGCACAGTCCACATGGGTTTTGCTCTTCCCTCCAAGGAATAGCTATAGACATGCTAAACTGCATCCTATGTCATGAAGGATTGTTCAGAGACAAACACATGGTCTGAGCAGGGCCAATTAAATGTCTTTCATGAGACATTCTTGAACAAGTATAAGCTCCCTTTTACTGAGGTGGCTGGTTTGGAATGATTTAAATTTGTAGCTGCCCACAGCTATATTCCGTGGGTTGAGGAAGGAAGAATTTCTTAGTAAGAGAAAATGAGTTCAGTGCCTAGAAAATTAGAGGCAAAAGGTGAAGAGAGAACATGATATCATCATTTAAAATTCTAGATCCATTTATGCCTAAAACCATTAAGTTTTTCAGCCTTTTTATTTGCTGAACTGAGTTTCAGAGATTTCTTACTAACACACATTATCACATTGTATTATCCTGTTAACGTAGTCAAGGTGTTATGGCTATTACCCTGAGATTTCAGAAAAAGGAATTAAGGCATAGCTTGAATGAATCATAAAATATGTATTCAGTAACTACGTAGCCATTCAAAACCAAGTATACTGGTTTAAGAGCCTTAGCTCTTTTCCAATGAGACCTTTCTGAATGCTACCTTCCCATGAAATAAGTAGAATAAACATATATGGAAAAGTAGTTCAGAGCTTTGGTATTTCAAAGATACAACATAGATATAAGCTTATTTCTAGGGATGACCCTCCTGTTGGCAGAGTTTCAGATGTCACATGGCAGATAGAGAGCATGTGCATCTGGTTATCTGGTCTCTATTACCTTCATTAAAAAGCCACCAGGGTACAATCATAGGAACTCCACCCTAGCAACCTTATATAAACCTTATCATTTTCTGGAATTCTCAATTCTAGATGCTATAATCACATTAAGTTTCCATTTTCTTAGTACTATTAGCATACAACTTTGGGGAATACAGGCCTGCATAAATTCAGAACCAAGCAGTGTGGGCACTAGGAACACATAAACTATATCAAGATCATAGCAGAGATTACTATGTTCAGTGCTAATAATTTTCTCATTTATTTTATTAAATAACTTTTACCAATTCTAATGGGTAGAGTTTTAAACATCATAATCCAATTATATTGATATAAAAAGAAAAAAATAATTTTGAATGTTAAGATATGCATGAAGAAATAAGCTTCTGATTATAGACTGTATCAAAAAATAAGGAAAATAATGATTCTCAAGTCTATAAAATATAGCCAAACTTGAAGGGTGAAATAAATACAATTTTAATGATATTTATTATTAAAGAAGAAAAACTGAAACACAGGAAAATTAGCATCCATTTTAAGGAATTAGTTAATAATAGCCATAAAAAATAATAATGATAGAATGTAGGAAGAAATGATTGATAATCTTATCTGAGAATAGAGGAAGAAAATCATGTAAGATGACAAATGAGGTGAGTGACATAATTATTATATAACATTAAGTTTCACTCTTATGGGAGATAAGTTCTAAAATTTAGAAAAAACTAGATGTATTGCCTGAAAAATATAAGGGACCCAAATCATAGAATAGTAATGGAATATGTGAAGAGATCAATTGCTGTAGATAAAAGCTATGTCATAAATTCCCCTCAGGGGTCTGTAAGGATTATTTCAACACAGGCTTGGAAATTATTTTTGGAGAGGTTTGTAAAGTGAGTGGATTTATGTTACCCACCAGCAGCACAAAAATGAGGCACAGTAAGGCCAGAAAAAGATATGAGAGAGTGCCAAGGGACCAGAGTCAACAGAGAGGTGGAGGCCTCATTAAGGGGGCCTTTATCTGGAATCAGGGAAAAGCAAAGCATACACAAAATGTACACAAAATACCTGAGTGGATTTCGTGGAATGTTTAAATGTTCCTAGTCTTAGTCAGGAGAAAACAAGGGAGAGACTGTGGCAGGAACTGGATTTGTCACACTCTTGTTCCTGCTTGCCTGGAGGGTAACTGTAGACTATTTATAAAGATGTTGAGCTATCAGGAAGATAGGAAATTTTGAAAGTATATAATAAGACGGAAAGATGATTGGAGTTCTATCATAAAAGTCACTAGGATCAGATGATTTTTCAGCTATATCCCAACTGTCATTAAAAACAGATAATTCTAGGGGTATAGTTTAGTAGAGCACTTGCCTCACAGGTGGGGAGAACTTGGGTTAGATCCTTGGTACTACAAGAGGACAAAAGAGCACATAACTAATATTACAAAAGTTATTCTGGGGCTCATAAAAGTCATGGCACATAATATTTCCTATGAAATCAGAAGAATATAATATTATAAAAACTTGATTTAAAAATTGTATGACAACAGAAGCCACAGTAACAAAAAGAATTTAAAACTACATACCAGTCTCATTTACAAATACAGATGTAAACTTCTAAAAGAAAGTAGCAAATAAAATTCCAGCAGTGCATTAAAAACTGACATATTATGACCAGTCATGGTATTTTAAGAATGGCTTAGCATAAGGAAAATTATAATTTATTACTGTTACAGTTTGTGTCTAGTTGTTCCCCCAAAGTCTCATGCAGTCACTGGGGCAGCTTCTAGAGTTTGTGATTAATTCACAGTCCAATACTGAGATTATGGGTGTGCCACCCTGAGCCAGATAATCTGCATACAAAAGTAAGTAAGGAAGAGAGGCTCTCTAGCTGCCACAGCAGGTTCTCCTTTTACACTTTCTGTTTTCCACCACCATGAACTGCTGCCCTCTGCCATCTGCCACTCTTTCTTGGAGCAGTCAAATATGGACTGAAACCTCCAATAACTGTCAGCTAAATAAGCCTTTGCTTCTTTAATTTTGGATGTATCTTAGTTAGTCTTCTGTCATTGCTGAGACAAATGCGCAGCACTCAAAATGAAGGAGGGAAAGGTTTATTTAGTTCATAGTTACTTACTGGAGGTTTCAGTGCATACTCAGCCAGCTCCAAGGCAGAGTGGCACATGGCAGAGAACAGCAGTTCATGGCTGTGGAACAACTGCAACAGAGCAACAGAGAGGGAGTCTGTTTCTCTGTCTCTCTTATATTACATTCAGGCTATCATCTCAGGCTAGAGAAGGTACATGTATCCACTATCCCAGCAGAACTAAGATCCATAATCCCAGTAGATCATGAGTTAGCCTCAAACTCTAGTAGTCTGTGCCCCAAGACTGCATGAGGCTTTGGGGGGGGGCAGCTAGATATAAACTATAACAGGTGTCAGGTATTTTGTCCCAGCAATGAGAGAAAAGTTACCCAGACAGAATTTGATACTAACGGAGTTGTTGCTGTGTTGTTGTGACTATATTTATGACCATATGGATTATGAGCCTTTGGGAATGGCTTACAGAAATAGATAGGAAAGGTTCAGAGATGTTGCCCAAAAGAGAAATGCTGAATGCCTTTGCTGTTCTGTAGGGGAATTATGGTCAAAGCCCAGAAGGCCAGAAGGCTGATAGAAATTCTGTCTGCAGAGACCAGTCTGGGGAGGTTTATTCTAGGAAGAAGGACTCCATTGGTTGTTGGACTGCAGACAGTGTGTTTTATGGCTTGGCAGAAAGTTTGTTTACATTTTGCTCATATCCACAAACTTTGCCTGAGACTGAGATTAAATGTGAAAGACTGATCAATCTTGCAAGAGCAATTTCAAGGCTGTCAAACGTAGAGGCAGTGGCATGGCTAAAAGTTCCCAAATGTTGGGGACTTTTAGTCAGATTTATGTTGAGAATCAAGAGTACAGAGCCTTCCAGGATGACTTAAAATGTTGTGAATTTGGTCAGAAAGGAAGCTCCAATAAAGCTGTGGACTGCAAAGATAGAGCTGAGAAGATCACCCTTATGGAGAAGGAACAAAATAGAAAAGATGGCCTGATCAAATCACAAGAAGCAGGAAATCTCCACCTTTTGCAGCCTCTAAACTGCAAAAGTGAAAGACATTGCTTTGAGGATGAAGACACAGAATGCCGTGCTCCAGAATGGTAGCAGTGGCCACACCAAATGCCAGAATGGTGGTGTTATAGAGAACTTGGTCCTTTGAATCAAGATCAGAGTACCCAGCACTTTAGCCACTCAGCCCCTATAGCCAAGAGAGAAGAAAACCTAGCTACTTCTCCAGCTGGTAACAGACCCATATGACACTGGTTTTGTTTTATTACTTATTTATTTATTTTTAAATTTTTATCTTATTTTTCTTAAACCTTATTTATTTATTTGTTTGTTTGTTTGTATGTGTTATGGCCGGATCAGCCCGCCCTGTGGTGGGGTGGTGCAGCATGTGGTGCCAGGGATCGAACAGCGGCCCCAGAGCTTGCCTGAACTTTCCTAGGAAGGCGCTTTAGACAGCTGAGTCATCTTGCTGGCCCTGGCACTGGTTTTAGATGCATGAAGAATGTAAGAGTTCTGAGTTTAAGGTCTTCACAAAGATTTTAGAAGGCCTGGGAGGCCAGGCAGTGTGCTCCTCAAAGGGAATGTATGAAGCAGGGAGTGAGAACCCAATATGCAGTGGAATCCACAGAAATTTAGAAAAGTCATAAATATGGATCATCTAAGGAAAGTTTCTTCCTTTTTTTTTTTTTTTGTCTTTTTGAGACAGGGTCTTGCTATGCAGTTCAGGCTGGCCTTGAGGTCACTTTTGTAGCCCAGGCTGGTCTCGAACTCGCACCGATCCTCCTGCCTCAGCCTCCCGAGTGCTGGGATTACAGACGTGAGCCACCACTCCCGGCTTCTAAGGAAAGTTTCAAGGAGAGAAAAAGACAGTCTAAGAGAGAAATCATAGAGGTGGAGCCACATGGAACTCACAATTTGCCACAGATTGCTTTGTGTGTTCCGCATGGAGCTGCACCATTTAATGTTTTCCCTATGAGATTTTGGATTTCCTTTGTTCCCAGTGTTTTTATTCTGCTGTTTGTATCTTTTGGAACGGTAATGTTTTTGTTCTACTGAATGTTGTGTTTAAATTTTCATTTGTATGGGGCCTCACAAATAATGGTTTGTCTTAAATGTTGTAGGAGAATTGGGAATTGGACTGTCCAGCAATGCTGCAACTGATAGGATTTTGGCAACTCTTAGAGGTAGAATAAAATGCCTTTTACATAAAGGGATATGCATGAGTCTTTAGGTGGGGATAGGGGCAGAATGATATGGTTTGTGCCTAGTTGTTCTTCCAAAGCCTCATGTAATCAAGGGATAGCTTCTAGAGCTTGTGATTAATTCATGATCCAATGCTGGGATTATCGTTGTGAATGTACACATATCCCTGGGTGGGTAATCTGCATACCACCATGAATTGTTGCCCTTTTCCATGTGCCATTCTGTCTTGGATCCAGCTGATTGTGGACTGAAACCTCCACTAACTGTGAGATAAATAAACTTTTGCCACTTTAACTTTGAGTGTCAGGTATTTTGTCCCGGTAATGAGAGAAAAGTAACTGAGACAATAACATTGGCTAAAGAAGGTATAAAATTTCTATTTTTATATTAGTGAATATTAAAAAGTCATTATATAAAATTAGAATTATAACTGATAAAACACTAAAATAAGAATAGCAAAAAGTTAAAATTTTATAAAGATAATTGTGGCAGAACTGGTGTTTACCCTCTGTATTTTATCAGCAGCCACTGGCTGGGGCTCCTGATCAGCAATACCTCAATACTGTGAGCACTTCTATTACCCTTGCTCGCCCCCACTTCAGGAACCAAAGCTTAAGCCAACCAGATAACAGCAGTTGATGTTTTCATTTCCTTTATGAATATGCTCAGAAGATAAATTTCTAGGTCATATAGTTGTTCTAGTTTGAATTAGGAATTTTCATCAATAGCTGCACCAATTTATCCCCCTTCCTGTAGTATACGAAGTTTCTCTTTTCTGCACATTTTGATCTCTACTGATTATCTCTGGTAATTTAGATAATAATCATCCTAACATGTTAAGGTGATGTAGCACTGTGATTTTGATTTGTATTTCCAAGATTAATGATGCCGAACATCTTTTCATAT
This sequence comes from Myocastor coypus, assembly GCA_004027025.1. Classification (NCBI taxonomy): domain Eukaryota; kingdom Metazoa; phylum Chordata; class Mammalia; order Rodentia; family Myocastoridae; genus Myocastor; species Myocastor coypus. Next base: position 35,738 of record PVJA010015900.1, on the reverse strand, counting down.
ACTTCCTGCCATTTTTTTGTGTTAAATGTGTACTCAAGTGCCAGGCGTGGTGGAGCATGCCTGTAATCCCAGCACTCAGGAGGCTGAGGCAGGAGGATCGGTGAGAGTTCGAGATCAGCCTGGGCTACAAAACTGAGCTCAAGGCCAGCCTGAACTGTACAGCAAGACCCTGTCTCAAAAAGACCAAAAATAAATAAATAAATAAATAAATAAATAAATAAATAACAAAATGTGTACTCAAGTACTCTGTACATCTTACAATTTGGGTTATTAATTTTTGCTATTGAGTGCTTGAGTTCCTATATATTTTTGATGTTGCCCATTTTCAAACAGGTGGTTTCCAGATGTTTTCTCCCAGTGAATAGGCTGCTTTTTGCTTTGATTATTTTCTATGCTAAGAACCTTTTTTGTTTGATGAAATTACACATTAATTTTTGTTGCCTATGATTTAATGTATCATCATTGCTAGTGCAGATGTCAATTATCACTTGCTTTATATTTATTCTAAGATTTATATGATTCTAGCCTTGAAAATGAAGACATTAGTATATTTTGAGTTGATTTTTATGTATGATATGATAGTTCAGTTTCGTTCTGTTGCACATGGATATTTAAAATTTATTGAAAAGATTATCCCTTCTGCAGTTGTCTTCCTGGTCATTTTGTGGAAAATTTGTCTTTAGATATTTGGATTTTTTTTTTTTTTTGGGTTCTCTGTTCCGCTGGTGGATTTTTATGCCTACAGTAGCTGTACTAATTCATCTTCTGAGGACTTTCCTAAAGGAAGTGAAACCATCACCTTTTAAAAAACAACAATAACAACAACAAACAACAAAAAGCCAGAACAAAGACTTAAACAGTATAATGTACAATATATATGTTACTGATTTTCAAGCCAGGAATAGCTAATTAACAATAGTTATATATTTTTATTATCAAATCTGTTGCTCAAATTGTAATATAGCTATGAAAATTTGACAAATAATTGAATATCAACGTTTGCTTTCAAAAAACAAGTTTTTTCTTTTTAAAAAATTATTTTAAAGAGAGTGCAATAATAATTGATGGCACATCAGAAATAGTACACATTTAGAAGACCAAGATGAGAAGTATCTAAGCATTGTTTTTGTATTACACATTGCTGTCCTAGATGTAGTTGCTTAGATCACAGATGAGCATACAGAGTTAGTCAAGGTGAAAATTCTAAACATTAAGTTCTAGTTTCAAAAAACTGATGGAAATTATTAGTACACTCATGTTAGCCATCCTGTATATAAACTTGCATGTTTTTTCCCCATCCTTTTTTCCTATCTTTTCTCTTTTCTCTCATCTCCATGCCTAACTCTTAAAATTAAGTTTCTCTCTGTTTTACTATATCCATGACAGCTTTCAGGTTTTATTTATTCTTTCAGGTTCTTATGCTAGGGAGAAAATACTGTATTTTCATATGTGGGTCTGACTTATTTCACTTATGAGTTTAGCTTCTATTTGCATCCACTTGCCTATAAAGGTTTTGAGTTTGTCTTTCTTATAACTGAATAATACTTCATTATATAAAAACATCACAACTTTTTCATTCATTCCTCAGGTGATGGGCATTTTAGCTGTTTTCAGTATTTGACTATGATAAATTGTGCTACTATCAATATGAGTGCACATATATCACTATGGTTTAATGGTATAATGATTTCAGTGCTTTTGGGAAATTTTCCAAAGTGAAAATCACTGTATTGAATGGGATTTCCGGTCCTAGATTTTTGAGGAGGCTCTACACTGATTTTGATAGCGGTTGTACTATTCTACATTCCTACCAACACTGGAGAAGGGCTCGTTTTACTGAACAGCCTATCCAGAGCTTGTTATTAGTTGCTTTCTTTATGATTGACATTGATGGTGTCTCAGTGCTGTTTTAATTTGCATTCCTCAAATGGCCAGTGCTGTGGAACATTTTTTCATGAAATTATTTGCCATTTGTATTTGTTCCTTTAGGAAGTGTGTACTCATCTTAGATGTCTGTTTTTTGAATTGGATATGTAATTTGGGGGGGGGGCTTTCTTTTTTCTTTTTCTTTCTTTTTTTGTTGTTTATATATGCCAAATAGAAGACCTTCATCTGAGTGAATATTGGTTAAGATTTTTTGCCAATTTGTGGGTTGTCTTTTCACTCTGTTGTAAATTTTTGTTCACATGCAGAAATTTCTCAATAAAATGAGATTTTAGTAGTTGATTTCTTGGTGTATTTCCAACGCAGATTGGTTTTTGTTGATGAACTCTGCTTATCTATATGTCTTAAGATTTCTACCTACTTTCTCTTCCCATAAGTTTAGTGCTTTTGTTTTAATGTTTAGATCTTTAATTAATTTTGATTTTAGTTTAGAGTATTGTGAAAGGTCTGTGTCTAATTTTAGTTTCAGTTTTTTGGCATGTAGAGAGCCAGTGTTTCCAGCACCATTTGTTAAAAGAGACTATCTTCTTTTTCCACTGAACATGTCTGGCTTGATCGCTGAGTGTGTTTGTAGTGGTATTTGCATCTTCTAATCTGTTCCACTGATTCTTGGATCTGTTTTTTTTTTTTTTTTTTTTTTTTTTTTTTTTTTTTTTTTTTTTTTTTTTTTTTTTTTTTTTTTTTTTTTTTTTTTTTTTTTTTTTTTTTTTTTCCTAGTACCATGGTGATTTTTATCACCGTAGCTTTGTTGTCAGGGCCAGGACTGCCTTTGTTATTCTAGATCTTTTCTGGTTCCAAGTAAATTTTAGGAATGTTTTCTCTAGATCTGTGTTATATGTTGATGGAATTTTGACATGGATTGCATTCAATCTTTCTAACGATGGCCATTTTCACAGTGTTGGTTTTTCCTAGGCATGTACAAGAAATACTTTTCTATTTTCTGAAATCCTCTTCAATCTCTTTTTTCAGAGTATTTTATTTTTCATTGTATAGATCTTTTGCTTCCTTTTTTGATTAATTCCTAAGTCTTTTTAAAAAATTTCTCACAAAGTGGGTTATTATCCGTGTAGGGGAATGTGCTTGAATTTTTGTATTCTGCTATGCTAATGAATTTGCTAATTAGTATTAATTTACAATTAATATTAATTCTAAGATCTTGGTGGAATTTTTTTCGGTCTTCCAAGTAGAGTATCATGTTATCCGCAAATGTTGGTATTATAGCTTATTTGCCTATTTTTATTTCTTTTATTTGTCTTTCTTGTCTAATGACTGTAGCTAATGAATCCAGAACTATATGAGCAGGGATGGTGATAGAGATCGTCCTTGTCTTGTACTGGATTTGAGAGTAAAAGTTTTCAGTTTTTTCCATTTAGAATTATGTTGGCTATTGGTTCGTCAGAGATAGCTTTTATCGGACTGACATATAGCCATCTTTTCCAATTTTTTTTTTTTTTTTTGGTCTTTTTGAGACAGGGTCTCGCTATGCAGTTCAGGCTGGTCTTGAGCTCACTTTTGTAGCCCAGGCTGGTCTTGAACTCACATTGATCCTCCTACCTCAGCCTTCCGAGTGCTGAGATTACAGGCGTGCACCACCACGCCCAGCTATCCCAATAGTTTTTGTATGGTTTTGGTCATAAATGAGTGTTTTACTTCATCAAAATCCTTTTGTGCATCAATTGAGACGGTCATATGGTTTTTGGATTTAGCCTTATTAATATAGTATATTACATTTATACATTTGTATATGTTGAACCACCCTTGCATTTCTGTGATCAATTCTACCTGGTCATGTGGATAATTTCTTGATGATTTCCTGAAGTCTATTTGGTAGCATTTTATTGAGGATTTTTGCAACCATATTCATGAGGAATACTGGCCTGTAGTTCTATTTTTTGGCTGAATCTTTCTCTGATTATGGTTTCAGTATAATACTTGCCGCTGGAAATGATTTTGCAGTGTTGCTTTATTTTCAGTTTCATTGAAGAGTTTGAATAGTATTCAGATTAAATCTTTGCTAAATTTCTTGTAGATTTTAGGTGTGAATAATCCATTAGGCCTTATGTTTTTCTTTGTTGGTTCTTTTTGATTATAGTTTCAATTTCATTGGCTGATATTGGGTTATTGAGAGATTTTATATCTTCTTAATGCAGTTTTGGTAATTTGTACCAATGTAGGAATCTATCAATTTCTTTTGTGTCTTCCATACTGTGAAAGTAAAGATTTTCAAAACAGCTTTTGATGATCTTCTGAATTTCCACAGGATCTGTAGTCATTTTGTTCTTTTTTTCCCTTATTGCTTGAATTTGATTTTTTCTTTCCTCCTTCTGAGGAGTTTGGTGAGGAATTTATCAATTTTTAAAAAATCTTTCAAAGAGTCAGTTTTCAGATTCATTAATTTTTTGCATTGTTTTCTTTGTCTTTTTTGTTTTTGAGACAGGGTCTCGCTATGCAGTTGAGGCTGGCCTTGAGCTCACTTTTGTAGCCCAGTCTGGTCTCGAACTCCCACTGATCCTCCTGCCTCAGCCTCCCGAGTGCTGGGATTACAGGCGTGCGCCACCATGTCCGGCTTCTTTGCCTTAATTATATTAATTTCTACTCTAATCTCTATAATTTCCTGCAGTATTTGGGCTTTGTTTGCTCTTCTTTTCCTAAAAGCTTGAGGTACAGCACTAGAGTATTTAATTGTTCTCATTGTTTTCCTAATGGTTGAGCTCAGTGCTACAAATTTCACTCTGCAAACTGCTTTCATTGCATCCCACAAATTCCTGTAGTTTGAGCTTGAATTTTTGTTAGATTGTAGATATTTTTTAAATGTCTTGCTTACTTTCATCTTTCATCATTGGTTGCTTCGGAGGGTGTTTTGTTATTTACATATGCTGATGGAGTTTTTTGTGGTTTCTTTTGTTAATTTCCAGTTTTCTTGCACTTGGTTGGTTAATCAACATGGGATAATGTGTGTTTCCTTGCATATACTTACGTATGACCTATGGTCTAGTCTGTGATCTATTTTATAAAAAGTCCCATGTACAGCTGAAAAGAGTGTGTGTTCAGTTGTTATTGAGTGGAACACTTTATGTCCATTAAGTCCATTTTTTTAAAGGTTTGGTACAGCTCTGCTTTCTCTTCACTAATTTTTTGTCTAATTGACTTATCTTTTTGAGATAAGAGGTGTCAAACTCCAACACTTAAATTGTGATTGGTTATTAGATATTTTGCCTCTCAAAATTTGTTTTATATAATTTGGTAGTCCCATATTTGGTACTATTTATGCATGTTATCACTTCATCTTGAATTTTTCCCCTAATGAGTATATACTGACCTTCTTTATCTTGTTTGATCATTCTTTGGTTGAAGTTCAGGTTGTGAACAGGACGGCTATCTCTGCTTTTATCTGAGCTTCTGGTGCATGCAGTGTTGTTTTCCATACTTTTACTTTCAGGTGACGAATTTCTTTATGGGTTAAATGTGTTCCTTGTATACAGCATATTGTTGGATTTTTTTTTTTTTTCTTAATGCACCATGTCAATCTATTTCTTTTAATTGGTGAATAGATTCCATTTACATTGGTGGCTATTATTGATTTGTTTAGCCTAATGTTTGTCATATTATTTTCTTGTTTTTGGATTTCTCTTGCATTTAATTGTCACATTTTTTGTTATTATAATGTTCATTTTAATGAGAAAAAATATAACATAGCAATGAAATAGTTTTAAAACAGGTTAGTAAGATGTTTGCAATAATCAATACATTGCATATTGTTGTCTTCATAGTAGTTATTCAGAGGACAAGATGCAGACATATCTTATGTAAACAATACTAGTACAAACTTTTATTCTCAGTGAACTAAGAGAAAGTAGCTGTATATCTATCTTATCTTTTATACATATATATCTTTTCTTTCCTCCTTTTTCACAACTAACCTGTTGTATTAGTTATTTTTTACTCGTTGCTGGGACAAATACCCGACACTCAAAATGAAGGAAGGAAAGGTTTATTTAGCTCACAGTTTGTGGAGGTTTCAGTCCATATTCGGCTGGCCCAAAGCTGAGTGGAACAGAGCAGAAAGCATCCAGTTCATGGCGGCGGAACAGCAACAAAATGGTGGCAGAGGTAGCCAACCAACACAGCAGCAGAGCAACAGCAACATCTAGAGCTCCAGTCTGTCTCTCTGTCTCTCTTTATATTACATTCAGGCTCTCCGCCTTAGCTCCCGCCCTAGGCTACACCCATAATCCCAGAAGTACTTCCACCCATAATCCCATCAGTACTAAAACCTATAATCTCAGGGATCATGGATCAAGTCTCAAACTCTAGAAGTCCCTGCCCAATGACTCCATGAGGCTTTGGGGGGACAACTAGACATAAACCATAACACCTGTCTTTTATTTATACTTTTTTGAAGTTAATAATACATGACACTAGGTTCCCTAGCAACTGATAGTAACCTGACCCAGACAGGATGTTCATCTCAGAAGTGAGGTAGCTTGTTTGCTTTAGGCAGTGGGCCAAGTCCCACTTACATATATTTGGTCAATTCCCTAATTTCGTGGTTCCCAACATTTTGTTTTGAAATGCATGTCCCACTGCAGTTAGAGAAGCTGTATTTGGAGAAATCTCTAAAGGAACTTTTCATACTTGAAACCAGTTTAAAGATTGTAAGATTGTAAACACTTGAATTCAGCAAAATGACCCATTATAGTCAAATGGTCCATAATAATAGTGGGTTAGCAGCAGAGCTGGCAATTGTCAGAAGTTGTCCACTTAAGCCTTTTAGAGCTCTTCATATTAATATGGCATTACTTTTTACATCTTGTGATTAGACTTTTCTGCTGGATGGTTAAGATAAAGATAAAATAAGATCTATATAACTAAAAATGTAACTTTTACATCTGAGAAGGTCAGTCAAATCCCTTCAGGATTGGTGCTAGAACCATGTACAGCGTCTGTAGATCTTTTGTTATCATCAGCCATCTGGATGAGCCGTGGCCATTGCTTGATGAATTTGCTCTCTGTGAAAGCCTGACAGAATGTTTTCTCTCTAGGTTATTCTTCTTAGGCACATTATACATCATCAATCACTTTCCTCTGTGGCCCTATAATTTCCTTGATAAGAAAGTTTGGGACATCACTGAGTTACAGGCTATTACAGCACAGGCTCACTTTTGTCCTGAGTTCTCACTGACCCTGAAATTCTAGGGCCAAAATATTGGTTATTGTTGTAGCCTCTCTTTCTCCAATTTTTGGTCTGCAAACATTAGTTGTCAAACATCCAGAAGAGAAGCTTAATAATATTATTACCCTGTAACAGAGGCAGTTGAGCTTAATATCAACATCTGTCTGAATATCAAACATAGACATGACATGGAACTTCTACTTTCCAGCAACCAAGGATATTTTAAAATTTAAATCACTATAAAATGTGAAAAATTACACCTTTTTACACAAAAATTTAGAAATCAAACGATATACAACATTGTAGTAGGGCAAGCCTATGATTTTTTTGTCTCTTATTTTCTTTTATTACCACTTAAAATTTACTTCAAAGAGAGTATAGCAATAATTGGTATGACTTTAGAAGCAGTACACAAAATGACTAAAACCAAAAGCATTTTATTTTTTTCTCTTTTTTATTATATTTTTAAGAGTAAAAATAGCAGAAACAAAAACAGAAAAAGAAAACAGTGACAAGAGGACATATAGTGCAGCATTTCAAACAAGAAAAATTTAACAATGGTTGCATTACATATTTTCATTATCAAATCAGTGTAGATCAACAGACATAGGTATGTAAGACTGATCAAACAATTAAACACTAACTCTTTCAATAAACATTAATTTTTTTAACTCTTCCAATTGCATTTTGTATTTAAGTCACTCTTCTAAAAAATAAAAAAAATTATAGGAGTTGAGACTACAGAAAACACAAGGTCCTGAGATTGATTCCTGGTGCCGCCCAAAATTTGTTTGTTTATTTATTTCTTCTTTTGGGTCCTTAAACTAGGGAGTCTATATGATATTTGCATATGTGGGTCTGGATTATTTCACTTATGAGTATACAATCAAGATACATCCATTTATACATGAAGTCTTCTAGTTTGTCATTCCTTATAGCTGTATAGTATTCCATTTTATGAAAATACTATATCTTTTAAAACCAATCTTCAGATGATGGGCATTTTGGTTGTTTCCAGGTTTTAGCTATCACAAATTGTGCTGCTATAAACATAGGTGCACAGATATCATTATGATATGATGTTTTCAGTTCTTCTGGAAAAATTCCCAGTAGGGGGATAGCTGGATTGAATGGGATTTCCAGCTATAGTTTTTTAAGGAGTCTCCGCACTGCTTTCCATAATGGTTGCCCCAGTCTGCATTCCCACCAGCAGTGGAGAAGCGTTCTTTTTTCTCCACAGCCTCTCCAACATTTGTTGTTGGTTGATTTCTTTATAGTAGCCATTCTTTCTGGGGTGAGATGGTATCTGAGTGTTTTGATTTGCATTTCGTGATTGGCTAGTGATATTGAGCATTTCTTCATTTATTTATAGGCTTGTTGAATTTCTTTTTCTGAGAAGTGTGTGTTCATCCCACATGCCCATTTCTGGATTGGATCTTTGAATTTTGGGACCATAATGGTTTTTAGATCTTTATAAATTCTAGATAGAAGACCTTTGAATATTTATTAGTTAAATTTTTTTCAAAATTTGTGCATTGTCTTTTCACTCTGTTGGTAATTTCTTTTGACATGAAAAAACTTTCCAGCCGGAGCCATTTGTTGATTATTTTGCGTGTTAAACGTGCATTTTGATTTTTGTCCATGAACTCTTTGCCTACCTCAATATCTTTAAGATTTCCTCCGACTTTCTCCTCTAGGAGGTTTAGGGTTTCTCTTTTAATATTTAGATCTTTAATCCATTTGATTTTAGTTTAGTACATGGTGATAGACCTGGGTCAAGTTTTAGTTTTTGACGTGTGGAGAGTCAGTTTTTCCAGCACCATTTGTTAAAGAGGCGATCTTTCTTCCAGTAAACATGTTTGGACCCTTTGTCAAATATAAGGTGGCTGAGTGTGTGTGTATTTACTTCTGCACGTTCTAATCTATTCCATTGATCCTCAGGTCTATTTTTTTTTTTTAACCAGTACCATGCTGATTTTGTCATGGTAGCTCTGTAGAATAATTTTAGATCAGGAATTGTAATGCCTCCTGCCTTACGTTTGTTGCCCAGAGTTGTCCTTGCAATTCTGGATCTTTTTGGTTCCAAATAGATTTTAGGAATGACTTCTACAGGTCTTTGAAGTATGTTGATGGTATTTTGATAGGAATTGCATTAAATCTATATGACAATTTAGGGAGTATGGCCATCTTCACCATGTTGGTTCTTCCTATCCAGGAGCAGGAAATATCCTTCCATTTTCTGAAATCCTCTAGGATCTCTTTTTTTCAGAGTACTGTAGTTTTCATTGGAAAGCTCTTTTACTTCTTTAGTAAGGTTAATTCCTAAATATTTCATTTTCTTCAGTGCTATTGTAAAGGGTATTGTTTCTCTAATTTCTCTCTCAGTATGTTTGTTATCTGTATAGAGTAATGCCACTGACTTTTGTGTGGTGACTTTGTAACCTGCTATGCTACTGAATTTGTGTATTAATTCTAATTGCTTGTTGGTGTAGTCTTGGGGGTCTTCCAAATAAATTATCATGTCATCTTTAATTAATGATAATTTAACTTTCTCTTTACCTATTTTTATTCCTTTTATTTCTATCTCCTAATAGCTGTAGCTAATGATTTCAGAACTATATTGAATAGGAGTGGTGATAGAGTATATTCTTGTCTTGTATCAGATTTGAAAGTAAAAGGCTTCAACCAACAACAAATGTTGGAGAGGCTGTGGGGAAAAGACAATAATTGAGAATTATATTAGCTGTTGGATTATTGTAGATGACTTTTATCAGATTGATGTAGAGTCCCTCCATTCCTATTTTCTTCAGTACTTTAAACATGAATGAGTGTTGGACTTTGTCAAAAGCCTTTTCAGCATCAGTTGAGATGATCATGTAATTTTTGGCTTTGGCTCTATTGATATAATGTATCACATTTATAAATTTGGGTATATTGGATCATTTTTGCATCCCTGGGATGAATCCTACCTGGTCATGGTGTATAATCGTCTTGATAATTTGTTATATTCCAGTGGTGAGAATTTTTGTATCTATGTTCATGAGAGAAATTGGCCTGTAGTTCTCTTTTCTAGTTGTGTCTCTTTCTGGTTTTGGTATCAGTGTAATACTTGTTTCTAGGAATGATTTTGGAAGGATTGCTTCCTTTTCAATTTCCTTGAAGATTTTGAAAAGTATTGGAGTTGTGTCTTCTATAAATATCTTGTAGAAGTCAGTGGTGAATCCGTCAGGTTCTGGACTTTTCTTTGTTGGTAGGCTTTTTATTACATTTTGTATTTCATTGGCTATTGTCAGGTTGCTGAGAGTTCTTATATCTTCCTGATTCAGTTTTGGTAATTTATACTTTTCTAGGAATCTGTCTGTTTCCTCTGTGTCTTTAATTCTGTAAGAGTAAAGATTCTCAAAGTTGCTATCTATGATCCTCTGAATCTCTGCTGGCTCTGTAGTAATTTCACCCTTTTCATTCCTTATTGCTTGAATTTGAGTCCTTTCTTTCCTCTTTTTGATGACGCTAGCTAGGGCCTTAAGAACTTTATTTAATCTTTGAAAGAACCAGCTTTTCATTCATTAATTCTTTGTATTGTTTTCTTTGTCTCAGTTAAATTGATTTCTGCTCCAATCTTTATAATTTCCTTCCGTCTTTGAGCTCTGGATTTCGTTTGCTTTTCTGTTTCTAGTCGGTTTAGGTGTTGACTTAGAGTATTTATTTGTTCCTGTTCTGTCTTCTTAATACGTGAGTTCAGGGCTATAAATTTCCCTCTAAGAACTGCTTTCATTGCATCCCATAAATTCTGATAAGTTGTGTTTGAATTTTCATTAAGTTGTAGATATTGTTTAATTTCTTGCTTAATTTCATCTGTAATCTACTGGTTGCTGAGAAGGGTGCTGTTTAATTTCCACATATTTCTGGGGTTCTTGTAGTTTCTTTTGTCATTAATTTCCAATTTCATTGCACTGTGGTCAGATAGTATGAATGGGATAATTCTTGTTTTCTTGCATATACTTCAGCACGACCTATGGATTAATATGTGGTCTATTTTAGAAAATGTCCCATATGCATCTGAGAAAAATGTATATTCTGAAGTGTTTGGGTGGAAGACTCTGTGTATGTCCACTAATTCAAGTTGTTCCAGGTTCCAGCTCAGGTCTGCTAACTTTTCGTCTACTTGACCTATCTTTTTGGGATAAATGGGGTGTTAAGGTCTCCTGAATATGAGATTTTTCATGTTCATTAAGGTTTCTGTTATATAACTCGGTGCTCCCATGTTCGGCACATACATATTTATGAATGTTACCTCTTGGACTTGAATTTTTCCCCTAACCAGTATGTAGTGGCCTTCTTTATTTCATTTGACCAAACTTGGTTTGAAGTTTAGGGTGACTGCAAACAAGATTGCTATCTCTGCTTTTTTCTGAGGTGCTGGAGCATGTAGTATTGTTTTCTACCCTTTAACTTTTAGTCTAGTGTTTCTTTATAAATTAAGTGTGTTTCTTTTATACAGCATATGGTTGGATTTTGCTTCCTTATCCACTCTGCCAGTCTACTTCTTTTAATTGGAGAATTGAGACCATTTACACTGATGGTTATAATTGAAATGTATTGACTGATGATTGGCATACATTTTACTTACTACTGTTTGCATCTTTTTCTACTGTGTTTAATTGGTTGCCCCATTTGGTGGATTCTTTCTGTTCTCATTTGTTCAGTTCGAGTCGTTATGGTCTCTGAAATTTTTTTAATATACCTTGTAGGGTTGGCTTTGATGTCATGAAACTGTTTAGCTGTTCCTTATTATGGAAGTATTTCATTTCTCCATCACATGTGAAGTAGAATTTTGCTGGATATAGAAGTCTGGGCTGGAATTTGTTTTTATGGAGGACTTGAAACACTCTGGTCCATGCTCTTCTTGACTTCATGGTTTGTGAAGAGAAATCTGCCATTATTCTGATGGGTTTTCATTTAAATGTGATCTTTTTCTTTTCTCTAGTAGCTTTTAGTATATTATTCTTTCTCTGGATTTTTGGGATCTTGACTATTATACGGCTGGATGTGTTTTTAGTCAGGTTGATGTTACTTGGAGTTCTATATGCTTCAGGGACCTGAATGACCGATTGTTTTGTCAAATTTGGGAAGTTTTCTGCTATTACTTCTGCCCATATTCTTTTCATGTCATTTGTGTCAACTCATTCTTTCTCATTGATTCATAGTAATCTCACATTGTTCATTTTTGCATCATCTTGCAAATGCTGAATTATTTTTTCCTGCATCCTGGTTGTTTTTAAGAGATTGTTTCTTTCCTTTTCACTAGCTGCAATGGTGTCTTCAAGATCTGAGATTCTATCTTCACTTTGGTTCATACGGTTTTGCCAACTTGTGATTGAGATTTTATTTTCTTTTATGTCTCTTTCAAACTGTTTCATGTGATCTATTTCTTTCTTATATTGCTCATTGAGGGAGTCCATCATTTTTCTATTTTTCTCTAATTTTTTATCAATGTTTTCTTTAGTAGTACTGAAGTCTCTCATTATAGTTATCGTCTCTCTCTCTAGTTCAGAGATTATTTCTGCTCTGTTATTCTCTGTACCTTTGTGTAGTTTTCTCCCTACTTTAGATGCTATTAATTTAGAGCTATCTTTTTTAACTTCAGTAGTTATTTCTGCCTTCTGCAGTTGTTTTTCCACTTCAGAGTCTATTAGTTCCTTCATTTCTTTTTTTACTTGACATGTTATCTATGATCTGAGTTGCTCTATACGTTTCTGAACTTGTCTGTTTACCTCAGAAGCTATCGATTCAGAGATTTCATCTGCATGATTCCCATTTTCTTGTATGGTAGTGTCTCCTCTATCTGTTACAGGTGGGCTTGGGACCTGAGATCACATTTTGCTCCTTGTCTGTATCATTCTATATAGCAGTGACCTTTGGTGCAGAACTACGTGCCCATGGGTTAGTGGTTCAGTCTGAACTGCTGGGTCAGCTGAGCTGCTTTTAGTCCTGGGGAGGGAGGTCTTATTCCCCTGCGGGGGCCTTGCTACTGGATGGGCTAAGCTTGTGTTGGCATGGAGATCTGACTCAGGTGGTGGACTTGATGCTGGATATGTTATGCTTGTATTTGGCTGAAGGTCTGAGTCACATGTTGGGCCTAGCTGCTGGATTGGCTACTCTCACAGTGGGCTGGAGTAGGTCTGACATGATGGGCCTGATGCTGGGTAGGTTGAGCTCAAGGTGGACCAGAGGAAGTCACAGGCAGGTCACAGGAGGTCTCAGGTGGGCTGGGCTGGAGTCCTCAGTTAGGCAGCCCCCTAGGTCATCAGAAGGGCTGGAGTCTTCAGGCAGACCAAAGTCCTCAGATGAGGTGGCTAGAGTCCTCAGGCCAGTGGGCCAGTGTCATCTGGTGGGCAGGACAGAGTCCTCAGGTGCGTGGGACAGAGTCCTTAGGCGGGTGGGCTGGAGTCTCAGGCGAGCAGGCTGGAGATGTCTGGTGGGGGGGAGGTGGGAATGTCTGGTGGGCAGGCCGGAGATGTCTGGCGGGCGGGCCAGAAGTCGTCAGGTGGCAGGAACTTAACCATTTACAAACCATTGTAGTGGTACAGTTCTATGGCCCATTTTCCTCGCCTCATATTCTCTTTTTCCTTGCTTTCTTTTCTTATTTTTAAACAAACATTTACTTGAGAGAGAGTATAGCAGTAATTGACATGACGTTAGAAGTAGTGTCATGGAAATCACAAACTTTGATAGATAGTTGTGGGGGTACATCTCTCTGGGTTGAAAGTTGTTTTCTTTTAGAACCTTAAATATCTCACTCAAGCTCTTCTTGATTTGATGGTTTGTGTTGAGAAATTTTCCATTATTCTGATGGGCTTTCCATTATAACTGCTCTGTTTCTTTTCTCTAACAGCTTTTAGTAGACTGTTCTTTTACTCAATTTCTGACATCTTCATTCATTATTATGTGTCTACGTGAAGATTTATTTTGATTAGGGATGCATCAGTATTCCAAATGTCAGATTCTTTTCCCATACTTGAGAAATTTTCCGCTACTTCTTCTTCAAATAATCTTTTTATGTTAGTTGTGCTAACTCCTGCTGTTTTCTTGATACCTTTTAGGCATATTATTTTTCTTTGCATCATCTTGCAGCTGTTGTATTGTTATTTCCTGGTTCCTTGTTATTTTCAAGAGATTTTTTTTCTTCCTTGTTCCTTAGCTGCAACCTGTCTTCTGCTTTGTTCAAGTACTTTTGGCAGCTTTCAAAAGGAATTCTTAATGTCCTAGATATCTGAGTGAATCTCTTTTAGGCAGTCTAGGTTTTTCCTTTATTGTTGATTCAATGTTTCCATTTTCTTTCCAATTTTTTTTTTTTTTTTTTTGGTATTGGGGATTGAGTTCATGACCATGTGCTCGCTAGGCAGATGCTTATTCTACTGAGCTATCTCCCTGGCCCTTTTTTAAAAAAATTAAATCTATGTCTTCCTGTACATCCTATGTATACATCCTATTCATGTATTGAGTAATTCTTTCTTGGTTGTTACCATTTCCTTTTTTACCTGAGAGATTATTTCTGATGATTTCTTCAATAGCCTGATGGAGCTGTTTCATGACTTTATTTTTTTTTTTTTTCTGGCCATCATTGATATTCTAATAATTTTCCATACAATGTGATATAAGCAGTTACACAATTTTGACACAGATATTTGGAAATTCATGGAAATAACAAAATTGTACCCTTTCAAGAATATGGTATTTGGCCCAGTCTCTTATTTTCAAGTACTACTCTTGAGAGAATGACAGTAACTGAGTTTACACCAGGAGCAGTATATATCAAAAAGACAAGAGTGACATGTATTCCAAACATAATTTTAGCGTTACATTGTGCTATAATCAATATGCTGAACTCCTTGAAGGTTCTTAAGACCAATATCTGATTCATCCTGTGTACATCAGTGTGTTTCATGACTTTAGTTGCTATCACCTCTGAAATTTCAGGTGGGCAACTTCTAAGTTCTTCTATGACCTTGTCTATTGTACTTCTTTTGGGTGGGCTGAAGTTCTGAGGTTGCTTTTTGTTCCTTCCTTTCATCACCTTTGAACCCCAATGTTATGCCTGACTTTATAACAATGGTAGAGGTGTGGGGTGTGGGTGAACAAGGCTCTCTGGAGAGTGGGAGGGCAGGGTAAGCTCACCAAAGTTTCCACTGTGTGGGGTTCAAAGTTCCACTTTGGTGATGGTCAGGGCAATCTGCCACTCAAGAAGGAATCTTATGATCATGAACACAGGCTGAAGTTCTGAAAGCTCTCTCAGTTGTGGCTTGTTGCAGGGTAGGGCTCACCAAGGCTCCTGCAAGTATTTTGGTTTCAGGTTTTCTGGATGATGATAGATGGCCAGAACTCAGCTGAGTTCTGGTAAGGGTGGAGGGTGAGCTGGGAAAGGCCCAGTTAATCTCCCTGGTAGTCTTATAGGTAAGGATGGATGGCCATGGCTCAGCCAAGCTCAGGCAAGGGTGAAGCGATGGCAGGATGAGATACACCAGGCCCCCCTGGTAGTCTCCTGGGTGAGGAGAAAGCAGGGAGTCAGGCAAGCTCCAGCAGGTATAGTGGGTAGGGCTAGTTCTACCAGGTTTCCCTGGCAGTCTTTAGGATGAGGACAGGTGAATGGGACTCAGAAGAACTCTGACCATGATGATGGGGTGGGATAGAGCTAGCACTTTTTCGTTTTTAAATGTAGGGCTCCATATTATAAAATATCTGCCTAAAATAATTGTTTCTGTATCCCAAATGTCTTGGGATGCATTTCTTTTCTTTATGTGTTTATGTCTCATTTAGTGGCATAGAACTGCATACTACACTTGAGATTACTTAAGTCTGATTTTCTAGTAGCCTCTTAAAGTTTTTACTTTTTAAATTTAAATTTCTGTTCCTGAAACAATACAGCATACTTTGGAGACTTGGAATTCTCTCTCTCTCTCTTTTTTTTTTCTTTCTATCTATTTCCTTCAGATGGATTCTTGTCTACTAGTTATACTTAAATTGGTGGCCCAGAATCTTCCTGGCAATAGTTACCAACCAGGTGTATGGGTAAGTGTTGGAAGGAAAGTGAGCCACATTGTGTTGTTGCACTGTATCTTGAAAATGGGTTTAGGGTTATATGTTGGAGGATGTGGTGGTAATGTCAGGATTCTAGAATCTCTGTCTTAGATTGGCAGTATGATGAGCCTTCCAGGGAGGACTTTTCACCTTCCCCTGATCTAGGTAGATTGCTTAGTCACAGCAGGTTGCTTTCTCTCAAGTATCCCTTTCAGCTAAAAGTTGGGAAATTGGACCCATTAGAAGGTGGGATTAAATTCCGCACCCCCAGTGTGGGTACGGAATTTTTTTTTGACCTGGACCTTAAGCATTATATAGCCAGAAATCTCAGTTTTGCCACAGCACTCATTCATTTTTAAAATCAGAGCACCCATTTGGAACTGTCTGAATTTCTTTCCCCAGATATAATGCTCAAGCTACAAATAGAGGTTCTTTTTTGACTTGTGGCTTATGAGTTTGAGTTGATTGATGAAAAGAGTTGAAGCTGAGGTCCAGTGGCTGTAACTGTGAAGGAAGTTGCTTCAAACAACCCTGGGAAACATACAGCCTGATGATAAGTAATTTTTTAAAAAAATTGTACTCATTGGATTAATCAATTTACCTACCAGCACTTTCCAAAGCAAGGCAACCTCACCTACTTCAAAAGAGACATTTAAACATCGTTAGCTATAATGACATTGGATACTAATAAGACTTTATTGCTTCTCATAAAATACATACTTTGCTGATATGCCACAAAGCAATCTGTCCTAAATGAGAGGAACCCAACTTTACTTGACAGAGTAAATGAGTGTGACATATTTTATAAAGCAGTATCTTTCATTTTTATGTTGTTTGTTGACATTTTCATCTTCTGAATTCGACAGCACATCACTAGTGTTGATTTCTGGGTCATTTTTATAATGTAGATAACATTTCATTTCATAAAGATAGAATTTTCTAAAGGCACTGCATTAATTGACCTAGATTAATGTTTTCAACATCTTTGGTAAGTAATTAGCTATATCTGTCTTACTCATGCGATTTAATGGATCTCAAAGAAGACAAAAGTCTGTGTTACTCAGCATGTGCTAGTGGCATGGACCACTGGGCTGTTATTTCTGGAATTTGCCTTTTTCTTTCTTCCTCCTATACGGAGTGAATATAGTTAATGTGACTCAAGGCTGATAAAATTCCTGGCTGTATAGATTGACCACAAACCTGCCATGGTTTTTTATTTCTATCACATTGAACAGCTATTTATAGGTCTACAATAGGGTATTTCTTTATTGTATTCTTTCCCAGACAAAGTTTACTTAGCTGAATTTGCAGGTAATATAGTTTGCAAGAGATTCTTGCAACCACAAGGAACAGGTAGGAATTTTAGTTCTGCTGAAAATAGGAAGGAGCAATAATGAAAAGCTCAGAGTCTGTCGTAGAATGGTAGGGATCCACATCTGGCTCCCACCCCTAAAGAGCTTGATACTCTGAATAATCCATATCTACTTTTTACATCACTTTCTTCAGAATATCAAATGGAAGTCATCATACCTGCACTGGGTATGATGAGGTTTCCAAAGCTAAGAAAAGGAACCTAATGCACTTTTCTTATAGAATAATTTTTCAAGTTTGTTGACTCCTATCATAGGGAAAGAATTTTGACTATAATTTTTGACTAAAAGAAACATGGCATGGATTTTTCTTAGGCATAAATTAAAAGCTATATACTTAAAAAATGGAGCATAGGCTTTTGAGAGAGATATTTATTTTCTGGGAACAGAAAATATTTATGCTTAAGAAGGTAGAAACCCTAGGAAATGATATCCCTTCCCAGCACAGAAGGGCAGTAACCTATACCACAGGTATGGCTCCAGGTATTTTTAAAAATAGGTGATATAAATATGCTTTGGATTTTATAAACCTGTTAATTTATTTTAGGATTAAGTTCTTACTTTTTACTTCCTCAAGCCAACTTATAAACTTTCAGTATTCCTGAGGAATTTTCTTTTTTGTATTTTATTATAATTTTATTTTATTTTGAAGGGTAAAAACAAAATTAAGAGTAAAGATCAGAAATAAAGACAGAGATGGGTAACATAAATATTTTAGAGATTTTCAAAAGAAGAATAGCTGATTAGCAATGGTTGATATATTGTCTATTTTTATCATTAAATCTGTTGCTCAGATTAACAGATACAGTTATGTAAGATGACATATGATTAAATATCGCCATGTACTTTCACAAAATCTTAAATTTTTGTTCTTGTCTAGTTTAGATGTGCTGATCTGCAGGGAAATGGACCTAAATGTAACCAAGGGAATGCTGCTATGGGTTATCCTGGTTAACGTGATTAAGGGTTCAGAGCTGTAATCTTCATATAAGTCCTGTTTTTTAGTTATGATTTTTCTATGACCTTTTACCTATCTTTTGTTTATGTCTTTTTGCAGAGGCTACTCTTGTGGAGTCTTCCTTATAGAAAGATGTAGATGTAGACTTTCATTTGATATTCTGAAGAGAGTGACTTAAAAAGTGGATATTGATTATCCAGAGTATCAAGCTCTTCAGGGAGGAGAGCCAGAAAGCATGAAGGGTAGTGTTTGTTTTTGTCACAATCATGAAGTTATCCCTAAGCCCTGAATTCTTGACAGCCTTAAGCTCTGCCCAACACAGGCTAGTTTGCCAATGATGAAGGGCAGTTTACAGGTTGACTATATCTGCTTTTATCCTTTTGCCTATAGGGGTAGCAAATTAATAGCAGTGCCCACCAGCCAAGATTCAAGACTTTTTCTTTAAAACCAATTTGTCTGCATTCTCAGGGCCTTATTCCAGGAACTCTGTGTTAAGTAGCTAACTGATTCAAAATGTATGTGTCTCTTCCATGATTTCCCATTAGTCTTACTAATGGGGAGAGTCTGAAGTTACTCCTAAGAACTTGTAGGTAGTGCAACACATTTTTAGCATTAGTAGTCCTGGTGACTTAGTCCAATTAGATTCTTTGACCAATTGTTCTGGATAATTATGTTGCTTTCTGCTTTTTTCTGTGTAATACCATGTTCTAACTATTTCTATGCTACTTACTCCTTTTATAGTTGGAGAAACTAGATTTTTCAGAATAATGCTGTAAAATAAATAATATGTATAAAATAAAATACTTAGGCTCCAGTGGAAACCAATTACATTATTACCAGAATTAAATAATTACACTTTATGCTATTATTAAATTCATATCTACACTAAATAACAAAATGTAATATAAAATCCAATAAGTATTCTAGGTTTGAGGCATAATCATATAATATTTCCAAACATCTGCAGTAATTGAAATAAATTATGAAAATATATGATTTTTGTTCTGATGGTATCTGTCATTAAAAAAGACTCAAGTAGTTAATTTTTTAGTAGTTTGTAGCCTTCCTTCATAGTGGAGGCATGTGGAGGACACCTGACCAACTCTCCTTGAAGGAAGAGCAACTGTCTCTATTTTGACTGAGCCTGACACTATTTTCTTCTATTAATATGTAAGAGCTGGCTAGGACTTTTGTTTATCCTTTAAACTGGCCTTAAGCCATGTATATTGATCTAATTGAAGTGTTGGTGATAGTCTTTGAAGATGGCGTGTGTGTGTGTGTGTGTGTGTGTGTGTTTTCCTGGTAACCTGTACCTGCTACTCCTTAATGTGAGCTGGGTGGAGACAGGAGGAAGAGCTAAAGCTCTGTGCTGCCAGCTGGGAATGAGCCTCAAGACAGAGGCTATGTCTTCCTGGGGCTTGAAAGATTACATCAAAGCTGGAGCTCCAGACTACTCAAAACATTAGATCCTATCTAGCCTTATGCAGATTATTCTCTCTTCATATCCTCTGCAGGTGGCAGAGGTACATGTAGGACCCCCACCTAGCTCAGCTCACAGTATTCACCTACCTGCCACAGTTCTCAGTCATTCCTCCTAAAGCTATTCCTCCATTAAATAAAGCCGGGTGAGGCCTTGGATCGCTCTCTTTATTCCAGAGAACCATCTTTGTGGCTGGACTTATAGCCCCTTGACTCCCCCAATAGTTATAAATATGTTTTAGTGTCTTTATTTTTTGCTGAGGGTTGCATAGGAAGTGGTAGATTGGAATTACTTTGGTGAGATTTCAATAACATAACTTTGGGATTACGAATACTGACTTCTCAGATTAAAAAGAGGAACTAGAAGGGACTTCTTCATAGGCACATGTTAAATAATTAATCAGACATGAGTGCAAATAATAATCATCATCATCATCTTCTTCTTCTTCTTCTTCTTCTTCTTCTTCTTCTTCTTCTTCTTCTTCTTCTTCTTCTTCTTCTTCTTCTTCTTCTTCTTCTTCTTCTTCTCTTCTTCTTCTTCTTCTTCTTCTTCTTCTTCTTCTTCTTCTTCTTCTTCTTCTTCTTCTTCTTCTTCTTCTTCTTCTTCTTCTTCTTCTTCTTCTTCTTCTTCTTC
>PVJA010015900.1:0-15002 GCA_004027025.1 Myocastor coypus | reverse complement strand
GCCAGGAAAATGCTTATTCTAGTTAGCTATTTCCCTGGCCCCTTGTTTTCTTCTTTAGACAGACTCATGGCCAAAACTCAGGGAAACTACACAAAATCTTGATAGTTGCCTTGGTTCCAAGTATAGTGCTAGACATAAGAGATGTCCTAAGAGCTGTGGGTGTTACGACAGATGTTGGGTACAGAGCAAGTGACTGAATGTGTCTAAAAGGTGAGGTATTCCATGGAGTGTTTGGTGTCCTAGAGAAATTTTCTTTACTTCTTTGTAAAAGCAAAATGTTTAAAGTATCATGTCATCCAATAATTTGCTCACAAACCTTCTTCTATTGTGCCATGGGAGATTTGAGGACCACAAGGTTCTCGGTCAATTTTCTGGTAGGCTCTGTATGAGAAATTTGATGATGAAATCTGTTTTCTGTTATCTGTGTGGTGGTAAAGGAGTGAGGTTAGTATCTCAATTGATTTAGATAAATGACTTTCAGGTTCAGAAAACAAACTCAGAGTAATAAATATATCCTACCTTGTATTCAGCCTAAAACACGCACACAGCACAAACTTCATATGCATATACCGTTTGTCTCCTTGCTATTCTATGTCAATAAGCCTATCCTCCATACATGTCTTAGAATGCTACTTCCCTAGATGGTCAAGTCACATACTCTTTGATTGAAGGGGATATTAGAAAGTAGAAAGATACCCTTGCTCATTAATAGGCAGAACCAATATAGTCAAAATGCTCATATTTCCAAACCTGTTATATTAGATGTAATGCAATCTCAATACCAATAACATTCTTTAGAGATCTGGAGAAAGTAATCCTAAAATTCATATGAAATGGGAAGAAACTTAGAATAGCAAAATTAATTCTAGACAAGAAGTGTGGTCACAATCTCAGACTCTAAGTTATACAATAAAGCTACAGTGATAAAAACAGTATGGTCTTTGTTTTGGGGTTTGATTTCTTTAAAAAAAAACATTATATGATATGGTCTAACTAGAAGTATTTTGTATGAAGGACATTTGACTAATTCTTTTTCCAAACTTGTAGTTTTTAAAAAAACTCTTTTGATGACTTCTTTTGATGTACAAAAACTTTAAAAAAAAGATAAGATACCAGTTCCTGAATCTTTGAAGTATTTCCCCTGCAGTTTGATTTTGTTTTGTTCATGATCTCTATCCCTACTCTTGTGTGCTCAAAATTTCTACCTGTTATCTTTTGCAGAAGATGTAATGTTTCCATTTTAATTTTAAATCTTTGATCCATTTTGACAGTAGTTTTGTGCATGGTGATAGGCATGGATCTATTTTAAGACTTTGACAGGTAGAAAGCCAGTTTTTCTAGCATCATTTATTAAGGAGGCTGTTTTTTTCAGTGAACATGTTTGGCTTCTTTCTCAAAGGTAGGGTGACTTAGTGTGTTTGTAATCCTGCCTGTATCCCTGTATCTTTTAATCTGTTGCACTGATCCTTAGGTCTGCCATTTTACCAGTAGCATTGTGATTTTATCGCAGTAACTTTGTAGTACAATTTCAAGTCTACAATTGTGATGTCTTCTGCCTTTCTTCTTTCACTCAAGATTTCTTTGACTATCCTATGTCCTTTCTGTTTCCTGATGAATTTTAGGAATGTTTTTCTACAGACCTGTGAGGTATACTGACGTTATTTTAATAGGGATTTCATTGAACCTGCATAGCAATTTTATGAGTATGGCCATTTTTGCAATGTTGATTCTTCCTTTCCAGGAACAAGGAATATCTTTTCATTTTCTGAAATCCTCTTCAGTCTCTTTTTCTCAGAGTACTGTGATTTTTACTATATAGATGTTTTACTTCCTTTGTTAGATTAGTTTGTTAGTAGTTCATTATTTTGTATATTACTGTGTAAGGTGTTGTCTATCTAACTTCTCTCTCAGTGTGCTTTTTGTTTGTGTGCAGAAATGTTATGGTGTTTTGAATGTTGAATTTGTATCCTGCTACACTACTGAATTTATTTATTAAATCTAGAAATCTTTAAATATGCAGTAAAAAATGGTCATCTGAGATGAATATACACTCTTATGATGAAGAAATACAAATGGCAAATAAATATATGAAAAAATGTTCAACATCACCTGCCACTGGAGAAATGCAAATTAAGATAATACTGAGATTCCATTAAGGTACAATCATTATGGAAATCAGTTGGAGAGTCCTAAAAAAACTTGGATTATTAACCCAGATAGTCCTCTCTTGGGTATTTTTCCAGAAGAACTGAAAACATCACACCACAGTGGTATATGTGCCCTATGTTTATAGCAGCACAATTTGTAGTAGGTGGAATGGATAAGAAACATGATATTTTTATATAATGGACTATCACTCAGGTATAGAAAAGATAAACTTGAGGCTTTTATAGGTGAACAAATCTAACTAAAAACATACTGGTAAGTGAAATAAATCAAATCCATATGTATATACATTTTATTGTTATGCTAATGTAAGAACTTGAATGAGTACAATCTGAATGGTACAATTTATACTGTGAAAGTGAAAAAAACTGTTCAGAGGTAAGGAACAATTGGGATAAGGGGAAAAAGAAAATGAAGAAAGGAGGAATGGAAAAATATACATTTGTATACACAGGATAGCTTTAATAACTGTACTGGTGATTTCTGATGGTCTATGGAAAGAAGTAACTAGTGCTTAAACCTTTTTCTCACTCATTTTTAAAAACTTTTAGACAAATTTTGTATGCTTTTGCTAATGTGAAAAACTAATTTGAAGACAATAATATGCAATATAACAACTACTGTTGAATTTCCATTATTTTCTTTAGTGAAATTCTGTATCATTTCTCTCCCCACCCCCGCTCTTTTTTGTTCTCTTAAAAATAAAAACTAAATAAAATAAGCACTTCAAAACAGTATGTTTGGCAAAAACCAGATTTGTAGAACAATGGAACTAAATAGAAGATACAAAAACATCTCCAGGCACAATCAAGTATGCTATTTTTGACAAAAAAGACAAGATATTTTTGCTGCAGAAAAGATAGCCTTTAACAAATGGTGCTGGAAAAGCTGGCTAGCCAGATGTCAAAGGTTATATATCTAGAGCCATATCTCTTATCATGCACTAAATTAAAATCAACATAGATTAAAAGTATAGCTATTAGAACAAAAACAATCTTCTGGAAGACAAACTAGCTGAAATCTTGAAGAAATAGGTCTAGACAAAGAATTTCTGAGCAAAACCTCAGGGTGCAAGATATAATGCCAAGAATCAACAAATGGGATCACATTGCATTATAAAGCTTCTGGGACAGCCAAATAGCTCAGTTGATTAAAGCACCTGTAAGCAGGCGTAGGGACCAGGCATTTGATCCTTTGGGCCTGCCCTGCTGGCTCTACCCCTGGGATTTGCTGAGATAGCAGTTGAGACTGGGTGCAGTCCGAGCTATTGGGAGGCTGTAAACAGGTGGATCGCTATGAGTCCAATCTACTAGTGAGACCCTGAACACCCTGTAGATCCTTTCCTAAAATTAAAAAAATAAAATCATAAGTCTTCTGTATAACAAAGAAAACCATAAACAGAGTTAAAAGACAACTTACAAAATAGGTTAAAAAAATTGCCAGGTCCTCCTCAGACAAAGGACAAATACCTACTGCATATAAAGAACTGAAAGAATTAGATCCCCCAAAATTTAAAGACTCAATTAAAAATAAGCTTGTGAAATAAATACTTCTTAGATGAATAAATAAAAATATCATGAATAAATACATGACAAAATATTCAACATTTGAGAAATGTCAATCAAAACAACACTGAAATTCCATCTCATTCCAGATAGTGAGTTATCAACAAGAAATCAACCAATAAAAAGTACCACTGAGGCTATGGGGAGAAAGGAATCCTTCTCTGTTGTTAGTGGGACTGTCAACTGAAATTACCACTATGGAAATCATTATATATATTCATTAAAAAAAAAGAAAATAAGGTTTGCATTTGGCCAGTTATTCCCTCTCTAGGTATATTTCCAAAAAAGTTAAATATATCCTACCACAGTGATGTTCAAAGCAGTATAATTCATAATAACTAAACCTTGGAAACAGCCTATATGTCCATCAACAGATTGAATGGATTAAAAAAATGTGGTACTTACACACAATGGAGTACTACTCTCCTATAAAGAAGAATAAACATGAGTCATCTGTAGGACTCATGGACACACCCTGAGACCATAACATTAAGTAATGAAAAATTCAGACACATGAGCTTAAATAGCACATTTCTTTTATATGAAAAACATATATAATGAAATGAAAGAAAGATAATAGAAAAAAGAAAGAAGTGTTATTTAGTATGAATAATGTATCCAAAAGTATACCTTGGCTTAGTACAATTGTTCTATGTGTTTTATATGTTGTTTGCACCATTAGCCTCATTTCAATCTGTGTATATGATATTAACTTTGTAAAGTCTTATAAAATAAATAAATGAATCTGATACTGGAAAAATAAAAGGAGAGGTGGGAAAAAAGTAGGGAATTGAAGTGTGCTATGCACATGTACCAATCCTCAATATTAATAAAATATCCTGTACAGTGAAATTAATTATGAAGCACTGAAAACATGAACCAATAAAGGTAAAAAATAATAGTAAGTCCCTCTTCCTAGAGATATTCTTCCTGCTGGTGCAGAAGTCTGGTGTGCATGTGTTGCATGTGAGCCACATTGGACTGTGCCTGGAAAGGAGGTTCTCTGCTTTTTTTTTTTTTAGGTTTTTAGGGTTTTTTTTTTTTTAGGTTTTTTTTTTTCCCCCTGCTTTGAGGACAGGAATGGACAATGTAGGATTGCAAATGAAGGCATGATGACAATGCCAGGGGAACACTGTCCTGCCCAGTAATGGCAGCAAATGCATTGCTATTCGGGCACGCTTAGATGAGCACAGAGACAGTTTGTGTGATTTGCAGAAAGAAGCCATTACCAGGGTCCTACTAGTAGAAGACTGAACACAGTAGGGGACCTATGGAGGGTTTCTGAAAACTTAGTGTCAGCGTTGAGGTTTCTAGCTATGCAAAGCTGCCTTTAAGATGGCTCCCCAGAGCACAGGAAAGGGTATTGAGGAGACAAAATATTTGTTCCTAGATAATTTGTCTTCTTTTCCCTTTCTATTATGAGATTTTATTTCTGTTATGAGATTTACTTGTTTGGACCCTTGTGATTGATTTAGACCCTATCTCAATTCATTGACAAAAGAATAGCCACAATCTGCCCCATAACCAATTTATCTTTCAAGTCATTATCCATGCATATCACTTGACTTTAATTAGGAAAATGTACTTTCCTATTTTCTAATTTGCTTAGTACCCACTGAAACATTTTAAAATATAATTATCTCCTGAGTGGAGACAGTATGTTTTCTATAATATTTTATGTACTAAAGGATTTGTCAGTAGGACTTTAGGTTTCTTACTCTTCAGGCATCGTACTGCTTCTGTCAGAAATCTGAGATATATAAATATAATTTGCTTACCCATTCAGTGTAGCTAACTAGATATGTAGGAAATGAACATCAATGCCCATGACATTCCTAATAGTTAGAAACCACTGTAAAGCCAATAATTAGTTGCTATAATGGTTATAGGGGAGTCTCAAAGCCCTGGTAAGAGTTGTACCAGTTGTAAAATCATGAGTTTGCCTCTGAGGATTATCACCTTGAGATTGACTTTGTGAATAAAAGCAAACTTTTCACTTGGACTGTGGAACTGCAAAGGATAATTAATAGCAGCACAACTGGGGTGAAAGGAACACTTGGCTGGGAGTTCCCACCACACAGGATCCTTGGGCTTCGTTGGCTTCTTCTTACTGTTTTGTGTGTATTGAATACCCCTTATACCTTCCCTGTGAACACATCTGCAGGAGAATATAGAGATCTGAGTAGGTCCAAATTGCTCCAGAATTGGTTGCTAAAAACCTGCCACAATTCAGCTATGCTGTGAAGGTTTGAGAAAAGGTAGTAGCAGGGAAAAGTTGGGGTTTTAGTCCACGCTATACTCTGGGTTCTTGGGAACCTTGTGAGTAACACAGCTTGGTTCTTTTGAGGCACTGATGGGGCAGAATTAAATGTGCAAAGTGTTTGTTAAGAATTAACACTTGTGGAAGAGAGAAAGAAGGAAGCAGGACTTGGAGATGCTGACCTCTGACCCTGCTAATGCTAAGCTATGACCAATACCTGGGTGAGTTCTGTGGTCAGTCTGCTCATCACAGTGGCTCCAGGAAGGCTGAAATCACAGGACATGACCTACCAGCCTGTTAGTCAGTATGGCTGCCTTTTTGAGGGTATTTTCTTGAGTGATCCTATGGCTAAGGCAAATTCTGGATTATTTAAGAGCTGAATCAAAATGTCACTCCTTGAAGAGATTCTTGGTGCCACATCTCCATGCCTACAACAGCTAGTGACAATTGAGAGTGTGCTCAGATTGGTGATAGGACTCTTGTGATCTCTCCATGTACTCCAGGGAGAAATGGTGGCAGGAGTGAGGAAAAGACAGACAAGAAAACAAGAGCTGTGTCAGGTGGTGTCCTATTACCTAACTGACACACAACTCCCTGAACAATAGTAAGGGCATTCCTTTGCACCATCGCAAAGTTAGTATCACATGGCACAAGGTTGCCTAGTGACTAGTAACTAACATTAACCAGGCAGGATGCTTTTTTAAGTACTGAGGTAGCTCGGCTGCGTTTAGGCACTGAGGCCTAGATCTGCTCTCATACATTTGACCAATTTCCAGTTCCAGTGGCTTCCAATACTTCCCTCCTTCCCACCTCACTCTCTCCTTTTCTTCATCCTTTCCTTTGTTGTTTTTTCCCTCTCTTCCTTCCCATCTCCCTCGCTCCTTTTCTGCTCTCAATAGTAAATATCTCTGAAGGACTTTCTTATGGTTGGACATGTTTATTTTCTTTTGGTATTGACAATTCAGTATTGAGAAGACAATAGAAACAGGAATAAAATCTCTGCCCTTAGGGAATTATACTGTAGTTGGGAAGGGAAGAAGATAAGCTGTAAACAAAAAAATATATTACATGAAGATATTGGGTGATGACTAAGTGCCATGCTGAAAATAAAACATGGACAGTGGGAAGAACTGTGTGTGTGTCTGTGTGTGTGTGTGTGTAGGGGTAAAGATAGGACAGAGGGTATTGCTTTTTAAAAAAGAATCACAAGAAGACTTAAAAGGGTGAGCTTATTGGCTCAAAGCCTGAAAGAAGAGGGAGAGTATGTCGTGTGGATGTGTGAATAATTATTCCAAACAGAGAAGAAAACAGCTAGTGCAAAGGCCTAGCTCAGGAACATGTCCAGAGAATTTACAGGACCTCTTTAATTTTTGGTGCATAAAATAGTATCTAGCATTGACCTTACATAGGATGCATTGTTTCCAAGCTTCACTCATTTGTATACGATTGTGATCATTCTTATTCCTATATAATCAATTGTACTGCTTAATCAGTTTTTTTATTTAAATAAATTGCCCCCTCACAATTAAGTTCATTTATTTAAAAAAGTTTTGTAGATATAAATTAAGACCCACTGCTGTCTTTCAACATTCATCAATATATCTTGTGCTGAAATTTAATCCCACTGTGAACTATTAAGAGGGTGAAAATTTAGCTGGGCCTTTGGAAAGTGTTTAGGGTCAGATAAGGCTTTTGTGATTGATTTCTCCCAACTGAATACTTATGGCCTTATAAGAGGGATCAGGGAGATCAGAAGAAATGCATCTGTGCACATGTGTATGCTGTCTCTCTCCATATGATGTCCTGTGTGGCCTTGGGGCTCTGCCAGAAAGAAGGCTTTCATCAGATGCAACTCTCAAACCTTGTACCTCCAGAAATATGAGCCAAAATAAATCCTTTTCCTCTAAACTCACCCAGTCTATGGTATTGTATTATTGGCAACAGAAAATGCACTAAAACAACTACTCAAAATTAGAACAAAGACTATTTCACATTCAGAGTCACTATTCCTTGCATTTGGACAAGATCTAGGGGCAAGCAGAGAACTAGGAAAGGAGAAAGTTTTCTTCTGGTGTGCCTGATCTGAAATTATTGGCATGGGGATATGGTAGCATCATTCAGAAGAAGGGCAAACTTATTGATTAGTTCAATCCCAAGTTGGAAGTGGGACAGAAATTGGAGAAGCTGTCAGTTATTAATCAAGTACTTTTTATTTTGGCCCCATCACTTATAGGAGTTATTAGTTGGCTTCCTGGAATGGTGATAGAAATACTGATCTAAGCCGGGCGTGGTGGCTCACGCCTGTAATCCCAGCACTCGGGAGGCTGAGGCAGGAGGATTGGTGCGAGTTCGAGACCAGCCTGGGCTACAAAAGTGAGCTCAAGACCAGCCTCAACTGCATAGCAAGACCCTGTCTCAAAAAGACAAAAAAAAAAAAAAAAAGAAAAGAAATACTGATCTAGCTACGTAAAAACTGACTTAGACTTACAGGTAAGACATTGGCCTTTTGGATTGATCCTGTACTGTAGGCAATGATCACACTGTGACTTATGTTGAGATGACTCCCTAAATCCTCATGCACTCATAGGCAGGGTTTTACAGATTGATTAGACTATGGGGGAATTACAGTGGGTTAGTCCACTGATAACTTTATAGCTAAACATGCTAGGAGGGAGGCCTGTCAGAAGAGGAGGTAACTTGGGGTGTGACCTAAAGATGCCAATCTCTGTCCCTTTATTTTCTGCTTCCTGTGAGCAATTCTCAGTTGGAAGCAGCTCTCCTTTGCCAGGTCTCTGTGCCATGCTATTGTGCCCTGAGCCAGCCTGCTATGGACTGAAATGTGAGACAGAATAAACCTCTCCCTAATTTATAGGTGTAAAATTTAACAGTTAGGACGTGCAGTGATCCTCCTGTTTTCAGCCTCCCAACAGCTGGGATTACAGGCACATGCCTGTATATCCAGTCTCAATGACCATCTCAGCACACCCCAGGGATGGGGCTGGCACAGTTGTACATTTGAATATTAAGCTTCTCCATTTTATTTTCGTAAATTGTAAAGTTAGCATTTATATGTTTATTTTAAAACTAATTCCATAAAGTAACTACAGAAGTAAACAAATACATATGTACATAGAATTTGAAAAAATATGTCTTAAACTATGTGGAGACCTATATACCCTAAATCTTGAGCATACTTCCATGTATTTTGAATGTATGTTTCTGTGTGTGTTTGTCTTAAAGTATGTGTGCATGTTTCTGTCTTAATACTTTCTCATCTCACAGGAAGCTGAACATGTTCTATCACTAATTTATTCCCTGGTGAGAACTTCTCTAAGGAGGTTTGTCATAATGGATTGATTTTAATTTCCCTAAATATTACAGGAATTTTGGTGCAATAGTAAAATGAAGAGTGTTAATGATTTAGGAAGCCAGAGAGATTACCTAAGAATATTATGTATTAGATATAATGAATAGTTAGATGAATAAACAAAAGAAATATAGCATTTATACAGAATGGACTACTCACTTGTCATAGAGAAGAATAAATCTAAGTCATTTTTAGGAGAATTAATAATGTACTTTGGGACCCTAATGTTAAATAAAATAAATCAGACTCATAAATGAAGGGCCAGCAAGATAGCTTAGCAGGTTAAGCGCCTGCTTTGGCAAGTGGGTGGACCAGGGTTGGATCCCTGGCCCTCATGCCACCATGCCCCCACCCTTGGGGTGTGCTGAGCCAGCAAGACCAAGTCTTGGTGTGGTGGCACATGCTTTAATACCAGCCCTGGGGAGGCTGAAAATAGGATCACTGTGAGTCTAAGCTGCGTAGTGAGACCCTGAACCAAATACATAAGATGAAAATAGTGCTGTGTGGTTTCTCTTATATAAGAAATATAACAAAGAGCAAAATAATAGATAAATAATAGGAATCAGAGAGATAGATCTTTCTCAAAATTGGAGGGGAGCAAAAAGTGGAGGGAAGGAGGAGAAAGGGGGATGGATAAAAAAAGAACTGAGCACACCAACTTCTTGCATGGAATGTAATCATTATGTACTGCAAATACATACTAATAAAAATAGCCAAAAAACAAAAAAGATGTGAGGGACAGAAGATGAATGGGCTACAAAGACAAGTCTCCACAGGTATGGGAACCAGGACCATAGTCATCAAACTGTGAATGAGGTCACCACTTTTTTTTTAAATTTTAAAATTTAAAATTTTAAACTTAAATAAAGACTAAAAATAGCAGAAACAAAGATAGAAAAACAGCAACAAGTAAGAGTACATATAGTACAGAATTTCAAAACCGGAAAAATTTAACAATGGTTATATTACATATTTTCATCACCGGATCAGTTTAGATTAATAAGTATAGGTATATAAGATTGATCAAACAATTAAACATTAACACTTTCAATAAACATTAATTTTTTTTAACAATTGACACACTGCATACTGTCTTCATAATAGTAATACAGAGCACAGGGTGTGGACACAACACATCTTCCAATTGATATTGGTAAGGAAAGAAAAAAAAATTCTTCTCTTTAAACTAAGAGGAAGCAGATGTATACACAGCCCAATGTTCCACAATTGCAGTGGGCCACCTGTGAAACTGGTTACATTGGAGGCTAGTGATCCAAGCCTCCTACAGCTCATTACACCCATCTAGCTCTGCATTTCATGTCTCATAATTAAGCTTTTCTGCTGGGTGGTCAAGGGCAAGTAAAAGTAAGACCTGTTTAACAAAATATTAATCTTTTGTATCTTCCAAGGTCAAATCCCCTCGGGATTAACTTTGGAATCTTGTACAGTGCTTTGTAAAACTGTTGTCAGGGTCAGCCTTTGGGACAAGTCACGGCTATTGCTTGACCAGTTTGCTTTCTGTGAAAGCCTGAGAGAATGTTTTTCTCTGGATGACTCTCCTTAGACACACTATAGTTCATTTATCCTCTTCCTCTGAGGTCCCGTAATCTCCTTGGCCAGGAAATTTGGGACACCTCTGAGTTATAGGATATTATAGCACAGATTCTCTTATGTCCTGAGTCCTTACTGACCTTGAAGGGCTAGGACCAAAATATTGGCTATCCTCATAGCTCTTCTTTTTCTCCAATTTTTGGTCTGTTAACTTACATTCTCAATCCTCCAGTAGAAAAGCTTCGTGATACTATTACTCTATAGGGTAGGTAATTGAGGTTATCATCACTGGCTTTCTGAGTATCAAACATCTTTGACCACTTTTTTGTGTGGTACTCTTTTGCCTGATCTTCACAAACACACACTTGGTGTATGTACGTACAATGTGTTTATCCATTTAGCTTACTGCCATTTTGTATTGTATCTTCCTCAATTGAGTGTAAAATCCTCTAGGGGAGCTCAAACACATCTTATAGAAGCCCGAGTTTCTACCTATTAGTTCTGAGTTTACCAAATAACAGATGCTGAATAAGTGTCAGTTAAATAAATTAACAAATCTTGAGGGCCTTTGTATATTTCCCACAAACACTGTAATTATCGTTCTTGAGCTTCATAATGGCCTTTCTGTGTCATCTTCTCCTGGAGTCTTAAATGCAAATATATTTTTATTTAATGTTTGATAAGTAAAAAGGCAGAGAGTAGAGGCCTCTGCTTTATTTCTTGACATCCAAGCTCATGATTGATATTATGAGTTATATCTATTTGGCCTAAATGAAGCACATTTTCTGCTTGCCCTCTGATAAATTACATCACTTTTCAGTTCTGGAAGTTTGCTGTTAGAGAGGTAAGAAATGAAGCAGTGATTGAAGAATTTTGGCAAAGACTGTCGTGATCTGGCTAAGTTGTTTTTTCTGACTTATCTTCAATTAAAGAACAATAAAACAGCTCCCAAAATTCTTTTCTCTGAATGGTTCTGTGTTATCACATTAACTGTATGTTTTGAATAACCTATATCTCTGTGTATATTTCCCTAAGAACTTGAAACTAATTTAATCTTAGCAGATTCACAGTGGTGTATATATTCACATGTGAAAATTAGTCTTAAGGGAAGTTCAAATTTAGATTTTCAGAAACTTTTACAATAATGTAAGAAAAATTCTCCAAAATAAAATCCAAACTTGTTCAGAGAGATAGTTTTATCATCTAAACTTGTGTAGGCCCAGGAGTAGTAACTTCTTTCTTTTTGAAGAAATAAAATGGAGACATAGATGTAAACAGACAAGCCAACTTAATTAGTGATGAGTTTTACAGCCTGAAAGACAACAAAAGCATCGTGGTGGAACCAACCTTAAGACCATGGGCAAATTAATCTATTTGAACCTTGACATTAGGGAATTCTTATTTCCCTTTTAGATACTGGCTATAGTGCTTGCTATAATATTTGAAATTTTGTCCAAAATTAGTGCAGCAGTGTGGTTTTGGGTTACTAGTTGGGGCTAGGCATAAAAATAGAAATAACAAGTTGAAGCTTAGGGTATCCTCTCTCCACAGGTGACTTCTGTAAGCACTGTAGCCACTTCTGGCCAACACTAGACATTTTGCTAAGCAGCACAGTGAGTATTAGAAATCAATTTGCATAGGAAAAATGAATATCTAGTTAGTCATCACAATGGATTCAATGGTGATTACTGAAACTACTAGTGTGGAGGATTATGTGATTTGGCTAAAATATTTTGAAAACACCATGATCACATGAACAAGGTGTAAAAAAGCTACAGAACCTGAAGAGCTCAGCTGTTGAACTTGAGGCTGGTTATAAATAGTTCACATTCAGCCGTTGTGTCTGAGGGTTTACTCATCTATTGGCTAGGGTGAACAGAATCCTGCCTCTGAAATATTGTTACATGTGCCTTGAGTAAACATTCATTGAAAGGTGATGATAGTTCTCTGTAAAGAGAACTGAGGGATCATTTTATATGTAGTACAGTTTGTGTGAAATGTTCTGTGCTGTTCTGGTTAATCGGTGTTATCCAGTCAGACCCTCTAAAGTGGCAAAATTTGGATTGAAGTTTACTTTCTTTAAGTATATTAGGTTATCATGGTGTAACTAAAAATTTCCCACCTAGATTTTTAGAAGAGTAGCATTGTCTTATCATAAAGAGCATCAGAATGACATAGCTCAGCGGACTAAAACACCTGTTTAGGCAAACATAGGGGACCACGGTTTGATTCCTAGTGCCATGTGCTGCACCAGTCCCACCCCCCAGAGCACAATGAACTGATCAGAGCCCACGTGCTGTGGTATATGCTTGTAATCCCAGGGCTGGGGAGGCTGAAAACAGGCGGATCACTGTGAGTCAGAGCTGTGTCATGAGACTCTGTAACAACTAGATACATTAAAAATAATGTCAATTAAAAGAAAAAAAGATCACCAGATTTGGTTATCACCAAATAATTGATCTTTTCAAAACATACTCTTCTTTTACACCCTGTTGTGCTGTGGTTTAATTCTCAAAACTCCTTTAATTAGTCAGGTTCAGAAGGAGACCAGTAGGAGATATATATCAAGAGATTTATTGCAAGGGGTTGGCTTATGTGATGATAGGGTTGACAAGTTGGAAATGTGCAGGGCAGATGGTCAGGCAGCCGCAGGCACCTGGGACTCTCTAGTTTGAGCTCTATTTACCTTTAACAGGTACAATTTCTTCTTCAGGTAAGCCAGAGTTATGATGCTATGCACTGTAAAGTGATTGAATTATGTCCATTTAGATTATCAAGGCCCATCTCGTTTGCTTAAATAAATTCATTATGAACTTTGATCACATCAACAAAATATCTTCACAGAAACTCACATTAGTGTTCAATAAAAACAAACAAGGCAGTAGCCTAGCCAAGCACACACATTAAAAACCCATCACATCCTTTTCTTGCTTTCCCAGGTAGCCACAGCAGGCTTGGTGCAATCATTTTTATGCAGGCCCCCTGCAGGTCTAATTACAAAAGGTAACTGATTGTGTTTAGTCTCATGGGAATCTTTCTGGTCTCTTTCATCGCACTTTTTCTTATTCACAAAAATCAAAATGAAAAAAGTAGCGTTTCTAAGGAGATTAAATAGCCTACCTTGGCTTTAATTTTTTTTTTTTTAATTCTTGAAAATCTGTTCAGATGTACAAAATGGGTTTCTCCTTAATCTTGTGATGGAAAGGGGCTTTTTTTTCTAAATCCATTTTGTCAAACAAGTGCCATATTTGTCTGCATTATATTTAGAGCAGTTGTGGCATTACAAGGTCATGGGCAATGGCATAGGCATGGAATTTATAGTTAAAGGCACTGAGGTCCAAGTTTTTCCAGTTTTGAATTCAGGAACTCTGGAATTCTTGAACTTTGGTTCTGCATCTACAGCACAAAAGTAGTGACAATGGTTTTCTTCAGGAGTTATTAGGATGATTGGAAAGAGCACTGGGAAAATGACTAGTACAGGGTAGACTTTTAAGACATGGCTGTACCCCTACTGTGCTAAATACTCTAATCAATCCCTCTAACCCCCAAATCCAAAAGACTCAGAGCAATAAAGAAGAAAAGCGTGGAGTTAAGACCTTCAACATAAGTATTATTCATATAAAAATTCTCACCTGTCAAGTTGACAAAGACTAAAAGATCTTTCCTTTTCAGTTAGTAGTAATAAATGCTTCACAGTGTTGAGTATTCTTTTAAGTTTCTTTTGAATTAATGAATATGTTTCTATTACATCTTTTGTCCCTTTTATTATTTATTTAAAAAAAGTCAGTCTCAAAAAATGTTCCAGGCAAAACCACTTTGTCACTATTTTATGTTTGTTGTAATTTAGTCACTCAAAATAGGTGGATTTATGCTAATGTTATGTATAGTCTATGCTTTATTTTAATATTTAACATTATACATGAGAAATGGTAAAATAAACAAGGTCTTTCTTTTTTTTTTTTTTTTTTTCCAATTTTTTTTTTTTTTAAATTTAACAATGGTTATATTACATATTTTTATCATCGGATCAGTTTAGATTAATACATATAGGTATATAAGATTGATCAAAAAACTAAAAATTAAACTTTCTAAA